>LKNJ01002044.1:0-107728 GCA_002120245.1 Maccullochella peelii
ATATATATTATTCATGACATTTTTTAAAATGTAAATATCACTTTAATAACAGTTGTGTCCATTTTAACAAATTTGCAAAGGTGCAGGTGATGAATTGCAGTTTTTATGCACTTGCACCATTTCACTTTTGTCCAGTTTTTACTTTTTGCTTAAATATACTTTGACTGAAATATTGGTCTTGCTCCATTTTAAATTGGATCCTTTACGGAGCACAAAGGTCGTACGCTCTAATCATCACATTAGAAACTGGCCATCTGTAAACTGGCCAATTGTGGAGCCATTAGCAGTTAACATTCAGTCAGCAGAAAGGAGAAGAGTAATTTGGGTTTACTTTAGTTATGCACTTCATTTTGCTAAGCGCTTTTTTTTTTAAGTTTAAATGATCTCTGCAGCTTCTCATCTTGTTAATTTATGCATTTAAATACAGTTATAAGCAGTAGGAAAACCTGTAGATATTTTCATGTCGCGTGTGATCCACATGGCGGCCCTTATCTCAAGTTTAGGACCAGCATCCATGCTACTTGTGCTGACAGAGTCAGATTGTCAGCCTTTGACTTTTGCTAGCAGCAAAGGCAGTATAAAAATGAGAATGTCAGTGCAAGAATGGACAGACCTTTTACTGTTGGCCAATTAAATCCCTCTTTATTTTCTACAGAGGATTTTTTATGTGGAAAAAGTCCCTGCTAAGGTTATATCTACAGAAGAGGAAATTGTTTGCACCCATGGAATGCATTTTTACCACAGGTCACGGTGTAAACCAATTTATATTGCTTTTCAAGGCATTTTTCATATGATGCTGTTGCAAAGTGTCATGCACGAAAAAAAATGATAGAGACTTTACAGTGCCCTTCAAAATGAAGCCATACTTTCTCACTGAGAGGAGTCACGGTGCTGTTTCCAGTTGGTTAGATTGATTCCTCCCTGCTAATGGTTTAATTTTGGCATAATTCAATAACCACATTCTCCCAAGATACCTTACACATTTATATGGAGTCTATAATAACGTCAAGGCAGTTAGATGAGTTGGGAATCTCTGGCGGTTTAATTTGGCGCTAATTCCTCCTGTTAACACACTTTAACATGGCAAATGAGATACACAGCACTGACTTGCTCCTACTCTTTGCATCGTGCCTTGCTTTGGACCAGGTGTATAAAGATGGTTTGCCACCTGGGGATTGCAGGGTAGAAAGGCAAGCTTGGTAATGCAAAGTTACTGGATTAAATTTCTGGGTTTGTTGGGCAAAACTGGAGGTTAACTGCTCTGATTTGTGACACACTGTAGAAAATGGATTACACCAGGTTGTGCTCAGGTGTAAGAGTGTGAAAAGGAAGCAGGGAAGTGCTAAGAAGTGTGTACGTGGTGATAAAAGCATGAAATAAGAGTGAATAAAGCTTCAAGGTTTTTATCATCACCTGTATGAAAAGCTACAATTCATAAGTAAAGCTACAGGAAATTAAGGTCTCAACCGGAAGAAAAACGAGATGTTTCAGTACAAAAGCACATTAGTATTTGTAGTCCTGTGGATAATGGTCTTTGTTTTCATGAATGGCATCCAGATTTTTCATGCAAACCTTGCACCAGTTATTTGGATTTTTGCACATTAATGCCAGTGATGACGCACAGTGGACAGATAAACGTCATGCACGAGGAGGATGTGCAAATTTAAAGATTTTCATAGTCTAAAAGGTACAATATTTCCTGCACAATACAAGCCACATTTCATCATTTCATAAGTAGCAGTATTAGCTAGCTAACGTGCTGTTCTGCTTGTAAATTAATAATGGCTGCACATTGCATCATTTCTCATTTTCTGTTTTGTTTTTGAATCTCACCAGTCAACTCTTGTGAATTTGATTACACTACTCTAAAGCCTACACACACACTCGCAGGTACAGTGCACAGAACATCACAAGTAGCTGACGTCAATACTGCTGTAAGAGCTCTGAGAGCCCCTCCACAGGAGCCATTTTTTAACAAGCACACCCACACTGTGCCAACTTCAGCCTTGCTATTGTCCAAACACAAGCAAACTGTCACTCACTGTGCTCTGGGAGGAGGACAGTTGGAAAACAATAGTTTTCCCATCATGACAAGTCCATTTTGGATGGTTAAATCCAGCGCTGAACTTGATCCTTTTAGCAAGTCCATATCTCACGAGTTGAAATCAAATAACACTGCTGTCTTTTTTATTTCTTGTCAGTACTATTCAGTGCTATTTTCAATAGCCACATTAGTATGTCTCTCTCTCTCTCTCTCTCTCACAAGTGAGAAAATGAGTTTTTCTACCTCCCACCATTTCATTATCTGAGTGATCTCCCAGCGCGCAGTCTAATTCCTTTAGCAAGGCCCCAGTTTCTGCAGACTCCTCACCACACTTTGAAAGCCACAGTGATAGAAACAAAATGGGGACAGGAGAGAGAGAGAAGAAAGAAAGAGAGCTAACGAGTGGAATTTTACAGTAAATCAGAAACCTGTTAAAGTGTATGCACAAGGCGTATGTGTGCACTGCAGAGACGGACCCACAAAGACATGCACAAGCCACCCACGTATGAGCCTTATCTGGCTCTTTCAAACAATCAGTCTCAGAAACATACACACACCTCTAGAGTGACCAATTTTGCCAATAACAATAGAGCGCCTAATTGCGAACCGAACTCTTACTAAGTAAACACATTTTCTTTTTGAAGAGAAATGGGTGAACCTGTAGGGCAAACAATACGCAACACAGTGCATTAGAATGCCATTGGACAGTATAAAGTCATTCAAAGAGCCTGTGGTAAACAAGTCACCCGGGTGGAGGAGATATGCAGTATGTTTGTTTGAGAGAGGCATGAAAACAGCTTTAAAGAAGGTGATTACAGGGCAGAAATTACAGAAGTGTATATCAAAAATGACTGTGATTTTAACATCAAAGATCAATGTACTTCGACTTTTACTGCAAAGAAAGCCTGCATTACAAAATGGGGGCATGGAGGTTGAAAGACATGGGTATATACAATATATATATAGTTGCATTATGGGAAGTGTAGGATCCAGTCTTTTTGGAGCCTGACCAAGCGACTAGAATATGTGATATCTCTGCCTTAATTTTGACCATTCTCGCAAGACCATTCTCCCCCTATGTTGTGGAAATGCTATACTAAATCTCTAGAATGCCCCTTTAATATCCGAAACATCTCAAGTAACTTCCAAACTGGAAATAAAAATATCTTCTTCATCCTGTATGTCAATGATGTTCCCCGACTCGACCTTGTTCCACAGTTGTCACTTGCACAGTTGCAAACGTGCATTTTTGCATTACAGACCACTGATTTACCTATTTTGTCTCATTCAGTCTGCGATCTGATGACGCACATGAGGCGGGGCAGGACAAGGGCAGGATTCCAAGCACACACAGGCATACATAGAAGCACTGTGCCTGGACGGGCTCTAGTTAAATGACTTGACACTCTGAAGAAAGCCATACATCAACCTGTTGTTTTTTTGGCCGGGCGTCGCCGGGCTCGGCTGGGGAGTCAGTAATGCTATGGTTGCCATTTATCAAACGACAGGGTTACTGCGGCTCCGGATCAACGGGTGCAGTCGCCATAAACAAACAAACAAAACGGGAGGCCTGATGAATACAACCAGGCTGCCCAGTGGGAGCAGAAACGGAGAGCGGGTAAAGGAAGGGGGAATAAAGGCAAGCGTGCTACAGACAGAAAGCAAAACCCAGACATAAAAAAGACTAACTAAAACATGAAACAACATACTGTAGCATCTCCCTATCTCTCTTCCACCATGTGCACACAGGCACTGACATAAAGATACCTCTTTAAAAGCTTTGATCACATATATCTCCTGGTGCGTAACCGACCACATGCACACATGTCAGCTTATCTCTTGATTCTTTACATAACCTAGAAACAGTACACTGTACTGTAAGAAGAGCATTGTACGTATGACATCCATAGCTCTCAGAACAATTGGTATCCATTTTGTACTCTGAATTTCCATCTCCATAGTATCTTCATTATCTACCATTCAGATTGGACTGTGAGGGAAATAGAAATTTCTCCAATGCTAACTGCAGAATAGCATAATTACATGTACTATATTTAGTGGTGTACATAATACCACATTTAAATTGAAGCTGAACATTTTTGTATTCGTGCTTTTAGATGAAATGATGGAAAATCAAAAATTCAAGAACACGTCAAAAAATAATCTGGTGACCATCATATTGTAGCATTTTCTCTCAAGACAAAAATGAATTTTTTGTTAATAAACTACCCAAACTGAAAATGTGTAGAAATGACAAGAAACTGGATTCAAGAGACAAATATTTCAAATAATGCTATTTAGCTTACATATGATTACTCTTCCAAAGTCTATGCATAATAAGCATAGGTCCATTAAAAAAAATTCAGATTTTACCATAACACACCCAAAAGGAATCTTTCTTCACTCTTCACAAGCAAGATATACCCAGACAATTTCCAGATGAAAAAAAGAACCTACAAATCAATTCAAAATCGTATTGTCACATTCTGTCAATATGTGTATCACAAGATGGAAAAATGTCCTCAGACCAATTAAATAAACCGAATAAAAGCCAGCCAGCCAGCCAGAGTAGGCATGTTTATTTGGCAGATGGCATTAGAGAGTGGATGCAGACTGCGCTTTTAAATGCAATGGATTATTTCTTGAAGTTAATACAGCACAGGCTGGACAGTGGGAACATTTACTGAGAGGCTGATTAGACCAGAAAGTTCAGCTGATAATGAATAGTAAAGTTGGGGAACAGATATTATGATTGTAGAAGCTAATAGTTGCTAAGATGATAATTTTTCTGGATAAATAAAAGCTAAACATCTGTCTTTTCTTAGGGCGTTTTCACACCTAACCTGTTTGGTTTGGTTAAAACGAACCCTGGTGCGTTTGCCCGTTTAGTGCGGTTCGTTTGGGCAGGTGCAAACACAGTAATCACAATCGGATGCGGACCAAAACAATTGTGATCCGACCCAACTACGCGGTGTACTCCGCAAGTTTGAGCTAAATGGCTCCTGTAGCCAGATGAGCGTTCTCACATGGTTTGTAGTGATGCGTTTAGGATTTTTCTCTGTGTGAAAAGAAACTGAACCAAGGGGAAAACGCTCCAAGTCTACAAACTCATCAACTGATTCGGACCAGAGCAAATTAACTATAGGTGTGAAAACGCCCTTAGTCTTGATTGGAAATAGCTTCATTATTCATAAACCTATAGTGCTTTCTATTTATGTGAGCATGTGCTTGATTTAATAGGGGTTTTTACTATTATTCAGTCATTGACTGTCCCTTTATGTGTTAACAGGTTTGCTATGACATTTCATATTAAAAACACTTCATACATAATGCATTGCTGCCCATAAAACAATCCAATGATTCACACTTTGGATTTACACAAGCTGAGAGGAGCAAACACACAAACTGAAAACACAAAAAGGAATGAAAACTGATCAGTAATTATGGCAACATGGGGTAAGAGAGGAGGTGTTAGTAGTGGTGGGGGTAAAATTTGGTTGAGTGCTGATGAACATTTGAGCATTTCTACATGCCTGAAGGAATTCCATTAACCACTCTGATTAAAGTAATCATTGGAGCCATCGGTGCCTGTCAGATGCCATCCCTGCCCTCTCAATTACCCAGATCTCCTTGAACTCAATTGCTCACATCATCATGGAGACTGGGTGGCAGGCAGGCAGGCTGTGAGGCTGCGCTGAGGGGGAGGCATCCCTGTCGGCGCGGTAGGTGAGGCAACGCGCGAGCATATGGAACACATCTACCCCCTCTATCTGTGTCGGTATACAGGGGACGGACACATATTAGCCTAATTATCATTTACGCATTTGTTACCATGTCGGGCGGTACAGTCCAAATGTACAGGTTAAAAAAAGAAATACTTGCCGGTAACCCTTTACACTTCTAGTGTACCAAATGGTTGAGGTTTGCTCCATCAGGAGAGTTCAGAGTGTCAGTTAAGTTGTCGGTCAATATAAGCTATATGCTAAATTTACATCTAGATCTGTGACTTAACATTTATTTTAATTAGCAATTAATCTGCTGATTATTTCCTCAATTCATGGTTTGTTTTGTCCAAAATGATTTTAAGTTGTTCATCATATAAGAAAAAGAAGATTTCAAAAGCTGCAGTCAGCAGATGTTTGGCATTTTTGCTTGAAATTTATTACAAAAATAGATGAGAATCAGTCTTCTGTTGATTGACCAATCGATTAATCAACTGAATGTTTTAGGTCTATTGACAGTCAATTACTATACTGTAATGTTAAATCAGTCCTTTACTCCATATGTTATTCTGTTGCAGTTTCTATACAATGTTCTCCACCATTCTGAAATCAATCTCATTTAAAATAAACGTAACCTTAGAAAAAGAAAGAAGAAATAGGAAAATAATAATTGGGTGAATGCATACCAAACCCTTGCTTTTTTTTTCTTACAATTCTACATAACAGTACATAAAACATCTTGCTCAACTTTTAGTCTTCAGAATGGTTTGACAAGTGCAAGGCTGGATTATCAACGGCACAGCAGGAAACTGTCCAGGGATCCAGACCCTTATGGGTGTTGCAGGCCCAAGATTCATTGTTTGGCAATTACTTTGCGGTAATTTTATGAACTGCAAATTTGTTTGGTAATGTGCACCACCAAATCACAATGTAAACTGAAAAGATAAAGTGGCCTTGTCTTGTACAGGGGGTGTAAAATCAAAATCTAATTGAATTAAATATTTCAGTTTTTTTTTATCATAATATATGGTCCATATTCCTTTATACATGTATCTTTAAACAAATTACCACAAACTAACTGAGCAGTTAATATTCCAGCTATACCTGATGGGAACTTAAAGGCAACAGGATACATACACAGTTCACAGAGAGTGGGAGAAACAGTTTGTTGAGAAATGGGGGGCCCCCAGTTTATTTTTTTCCCTTGGGCCTGTTAGCATCTTAATCCAGCCCTGTGCATGTGTAGCATCAAGCTGATTTTATTTACCATAAACACAAAACTCTGCCAACACCATCTGATAAGCAATGAAATACAATTTTTAGCTAATAACTGTTAAATCAAATCCAGAAAATGTTTAATTAGCCTGGTATTTTCAATACACTGTTAGAAAATAGTTGCCTCCAAGTTAAACTTGGCGTACTGAAAATAGCTGAGTGATGAGCCAACACTTCATGCAGCTTGGACTGGTTTCATGCGCCATACCATTCCACAGTGATTAACTCTCAAATGGTTTGAAAGCAGAAAGTGTAAGAGAATATTGGAACACAAACTGTCCATCACTGTCTCTCCCACCTCTTCATCTCAAAGAAGTTGGAATATGCGTTGTTCTGAGCTCGGAGCCCAGAATAAACTTAGACACTTCCTTCTGAACTTTCCTTGCTGTACGCTGCACGTATTGAGCAAAAAGTGAGACTTCTGTGACAGCTACATCTGCACTTACATCACGCCCTTGAGTTGCATCACCCCCACGTCAGATTCCTCACAATAGGTTTAGCCATAAAGCAGGGGAGCTCTTGTGTAGCATGAGGCAACGCACACCAAGATATTTCATCTCAGAACTTCCTTCCTTTCCCGAATACAGATGTTGACCACTGCAGAAATCTCACTGTTTGCTTTTGGGGGATTGGGGGAACTGCATCGTAGCATCAAAGTTGACTGAGTGAACATAAGAGAGCGACATAGTCACACAAAGCTTATAAATGGAATAATCCAGGAAGGTATGATAAACTCTTTGCCCTTCTTTGATTCTTCCATTTGTGGTAGGACCTAAAGAGCCCATTGGCTGATTAAAAGCGTCATTTCAGCTGGCAAGAATCTCCCCCTCCCTCTCTCTCTGCACAAACACACACACACACACACACTACATCCTCCTGCAGTGGGATCCTTCATGCACCCATTACTCTGGGACAGGGTGCTGGGTCACATCAGTGATAAACCTCCACGCTGGTAGTTTGGGTGGGAGGGATGTACATAGACACAGATACAATAAGCCCATTTGGAATGCATGATTCAGTGATTATGTAATTGTGCTCAATCAGTTTTTTTTCTTTCTGTAGAGTTGTGTGAACTTAGCCAAATCATGCTTAAAAATATAATATCCTAGGAAATTAAAAACAAACAAACAGCAGATTGCACTGATCGGGCTGGTTTAGGATCCTTTCTTGTTGCACCTTAGTAAACTATGAATGATTTCTTTTCCATATTGGCATCAGAAAAATAAATAGAACTCCGTGTCAGAAACTGTCAACACTGTGCCATCCCATAGGCCACCAATGCTGGGCGACTGCACACACTTCTTGGCTATGATTCACATCCCCTGCTACATGTATGACACATCCACAGTTACACTTGGTTCTAGGACTCCTCATCTCCCAAATGGTGCCTTCTGTTCTCATTCTGCGCTTCTATGAAAAGATTTAACAAAAGAAGGACCCTGAGCAGGCCAGTTTCATTTTCCATTATTTGTCCTTGAGAAAAGGCAGCTGGCACCTCACTGAAATGAAAGCGACTGACAAATACACTTATTTTAGCAGATTTTTGCTAACAGAGGACTACCTATAGCAGTAATTATAAATTCACAATAATCCAAAAAGAATCTTTCTGAATGAGGAAATAAGGGACAGATTAAGGTGTCTCACATGGCCAGGCTTTTTTTGCCTCCTCTCCAGAGAAAACCCTGCCTGTCTCAGTTAGGGAACATTGAATTCCTAAATGGTGATGCTCACTGCACACTGAAAATGGTGGCACAGTGCATCCTTTGCATTTTTATAGACCTACTTTGCATATTGGATTTAAGTGGGTCAAGTGAAGAGTAACTTAAAGTCCAACTGAAATAAAATTGTGTTTTCTTTGTCTGCTACAGTATACATATCTGCTCTGTAAATCACTTTTCTCCTTTGAGAAAAAATCAGAAACCAAAAGGGAGAAAGTTATATTTTTAGTTAATAGTTTTACATGAATTCAACGGAATACCGTCCCCGTATCTGTCTACGTAGATGGAGACCTTATTTCGATACAGCCAATCGGATCTTGCATAAAGCAGTGACGTCACTGCTCTGTCACAAGCGGAGCAGACGCCACTCTGAGCCAGACAGCAGCATACTACACAACCCAAGAGCCACAGACTGAACGTCTTGTCCTGCACCTTCGCTTGTTGAGCGAGCGACCGAACTGGGGAACAGTGCACTGCTAACATCAGTTTGCACGCTAATTAGCTGCTCAGCTGCAGCACATTAAGCAGGATGTAAACGAACCTACAAATGTCACTTTGGTCCGGTTAGATGCTGGTGTGGTCCTTAGTCTTTAACACCACTAACAACACGCTGTCTGCCCATGACGTGTAGTCTGCAGCACAAGTTTGTTTGTCTCTTGTTCCCTACGGTGTAACACCAGCCTGACAGCTGCTGTCAATCAAACACCGACACGCCCCTCCAGCAGGCTGAGACGGAAAGGACCATTTCTGATATTTCCCCAAAGACCGTTTTTCTTCCTTTTTAATAATAAAAAAACTATTAACAATACATTTAAAAAAACACGTTGACATTATTTTTGACTACAAAATGGGAGGACTAAATATGATTTCAGTTGGACTTTAACAAAATCAAAACAAGCACTTAAAAAATTAAAAAAACAAGCAGCATTTAACAAATTTCCTTAATGTACATTTTTTAAGTAAAGAAAGATATCTAAAATATGTTCACTTATGAAACAAACCAATTAAAAAAAGATAGAATTAAAAATGGTTGAGACACCAAACCCTTAATCCAACAGCTGTTCACCTTAATCAGTGTCAAAGTTTATACCCACTGTCAGATTGCTATAAATGACCAACTCATCGCTTGCCAGGCAGCAATGTGGATGATGTTGTCATGGTATACTTGCGAAGGGACAGTCGCAGATAAAGCTCATTGATTGAAACCCATTGATTCTAATCCTCACTGAGACACTAGTTGAGGCATATATACTGTATCTTTAGTCCACAACATAATCAATTCTTATTATCCGATGTATTGTCATTTGATTACAAAATAAAAGAATTCCAGAATTCAAGTTTTGATTCATAATTTCATTCACTGTCAGAATGTGAAAATCTGATATTGGACCAAACCCAAATGGCCTTCTTGATATCATCACCAAACCAGCCTTAGTTTCCTCATAAGCACATTATATGAACCTGACATCATGTTTATTTGATGACAATAACATAGTTTGGTCAATATAGTGCAATAAGTGCAAAGCAATCAAAACAAATAAAATTGATAAGGGATAGAGAATCTGCGAATGCTTGTATAAAAATAGGTGTTACATTGATTAAAATATCAGTATTACACAACATAATTAATACTTCAAATATCATTTATGAATTTTGTTTTGATAACATATCAATTCCACATATTAAGAATGAATACCCATATTCATTTTTAATATAATAATCTCCTTTATGAGAGCTCATTGAAGGCTAACTAGCCTTCCAATTCCAAAAAGTGCAGAAAGCATACAAAGACACTTTTTTTTTCATCTTCTTCAAATGGCGCAGTCTTTTTTGAACATTGGGGGTGTGCCACTTTCAAAAAAAGCCACTTTTACAATGCAGAGCTACAGTAAATGAAACTACAAACATAAGCCTTTCCAGAGGATCATGGAGTACGATGACACAGGTAATATTGATGTAGAATCAAAAGTTTTGAAAAGACATGGCAGATTATATCAATAAATACTTACTTACAGACTACAGCAGAAAATAGTCCTACACAGTTTTGATGATCTGCTGTACAGTGTTTTTGTCCAGGAGTGATTTTATAAACATTTCTTTTCTGATTCACAATATACCTTTATGTATGGTTATATTCCTGAAAATGAAGTTGGGGTAAGATTTACCTGTACACTTACATTTTGTGTGTTATTCGATCTTCACCATAGAAAAATAGATTTTGCATCATCAGTTAAGTAGAGCAATTTTGTTCATCCATGTTTCAGAAAGTTGTATCCATTCCCGTAATGTCATGTTTCAGAAATAAGAATAAGATTGTTCGGCACACCCCATTTAAACTCCTTTGCTTTTGCTTGTTTGTATTGTGCCAAGGCACCCTATAAACTGAGCCACTGTTTCAAGAAGGGTCAAGAGAGACAATGCTTCATTACATTAATGATTCTGTTGCTCAGAACTGGCTAAAGGTGGTCTGTTTCTCAAGAACTTCGAGGTAATCGGGCTCAGACTGCAGTTTAGCTTTTAGCTCCAAATACTCATTCCTGTTGGGCTCAACATAAACAGTACTGGGTGCTGTGCCATAGAGCACTGTTTCTCTTATCCTCTCCGGGTGCAAGAACTGACGTCTGACGTCAAAATTTGGGTTGTACGTGTACGACACAGGCCCTGTGTACTTGTACTCTAAATTGGCACCTGCAGGAATGGATGCCATGGACTGATGGGGGGGCTGCTTATCGGGTTCAAGGATGCCTCTGAAGAAATGGTCTGCATCCTGGACAGGGGAGGGGTTTTCACGTGGCTCGATGGTGCTAACACTGTACGTAGGGCTCCTCATGGTACTGCTATCCCTCTCCTCATCTGGGGCACTCCTGTACGTGACCTTGAGCTCATGAAGGTCGCGGTAATCCTCCACTGTGTTTCCTTCTCGTGACCTGTAAATGGGGTTTTTGCACATGTGGCCCATGGGGTGGGGGATATACTCATAGACGTGGCCCGCTGGGGCCTTAACTTTGGGGCCAGAGCGGTTGCTGTAGAGACTGTACTGCAAGTTAAAAGAGCTGACGTCTGAATTGTTGGTGCTAGTGCGGTCACTCTGTGACTTTTTGCGCTTTTTCATTACTACAACAAACAGCCCTGCGGCCACGAAGACAGACATGATGAAAACAAGCAGGAGGCTGAGGATGAGGACAGAGAGGGGGACAGTGCTGCTGGGAGTGTTGAACTTCTGTTGGGCGTCTGTGGTCACAACCCGGTCGTCCATGGGCTCGTCCGTAGGTGGAGTCGGTGAGACGTAAGCATCAGAGTAGTCTGGGCAGAGCTGCTCCGACTGGATCAAGCGTAGGTCCATTCCTGCGTGGCGTTTGGGTGTCTCACACACGACCTCATTAACCACAGTGCCTGCGCTGAGCTGCTCGAGCCATATCTTCATCCCCACTATGTCACAGGAGCAGTCCCAGGGGTTTTCAAACAGATCTATCTGCACCAGCAGCTTCAGCTGATCTAAAACACCACTCACAGGCAGGTTTTGGAAATGGTTGTTGCGCAAATTAAGCCTAGACAGGGAGAGACTGGAAAAGATGCCCACAGGTAAGATTTTCAGGAGGTTATTGTTGAGGAAAAGCAGCTGGAGATTAGGGAGGTAGCGGAAAGTGCCCGCATCAACCTCCTTGATTTTGTTGTATTCTAAATAAAGATACTGCAAGTTCTGCAAACCAAAAAACATTTCTCCTGTAAGCCTGTCCATGAGATTACCATTTAAATACAGCCTACGCAGGTTGGTTAAATCCCCAAAAGCCCGGTCGTGGATCAGACTTATCCTGTTGTTTCCCAAGTGAAGCAAATCCAATCCAGTGGCATCGACAAAATCTGATCTCCGTACCACAGGGATGTAATTTCCAGTAAGATACATCTTTTTAGGATTGTATGGCTTGGGTTTTAGATCAGAAATGCTTTCAATTTTTCTCTCTTGACAGTTGACATTTAGCCCGATTTCAGATATCTGCAGGTTACACGTGCAGGCAGTGGGACAGTCCAAAGGCACAGGAGATTTGGTCTGAAAAGCAATGATGGGGCCATAGTTGTAAGGATTACCGCCTGGTATTCGGGAAGTGGGCTTTAACCTAGTTCTGTTAAATTGCCGTGTGCCCTTGGTAGGCCTAGAGGAGGACCTAAAAACAGCCGAGGAGGTGGCAGAGGCTGTGACAGCAGCAGGTGTGGTCTGGTAATATCCACTGGTGCTGCTAGGGGGTGCAGGCCTAACCGTGTCTTCTAGGGGTCTTCTTGGGCAGAGTTCCTGCTTGGACACCTCATCCAGGTCCCTACCGTGAAGCCTGAACGGTGTCTCGCATACCACCTCTCCCACCAGAGCTGTATAGGCTATACTCTCCAGCCAAGCCTTCAGAGCAATGAGCTCACAGGAGCAATTCCATGGATTCTCCTCTAGTTGTAATTCCACAACTTTGTCCATGTGCTCCAGGAGGCCGATGTAGGGGAACATTTTTAACCTGTTCCCCCTCAGGTCTAAGTGCGTAAGGGGAACATTCCGGAAGATATTCGGGGGCAGGGCAGAGAGCAGGTTGTCGTTCAAAATCATCACTGTCAGTTGGTGTAGTTTGCTCAAGGCATTGGGCTCTATATTGGTGATGTAATTATAATCAATCTGTAGGTATTCCAAACTCTCCAGTCCTGCAAAGGTGTCATCCCTAAGAACTTCAATCTTGTTGTTATTCAGGTGCAACCTTTTTAATCCCTGGAGTCCGTTGAAGGCACCTGACTCTATCTCAGAGATATCATTGTTCCCCAAGTGCAGGATGGTCACCCCGGTGTAATTGATGAAATCATTGACTGACAGCTTCTTCAGGAGGTTCCCTGTCAGCAGGAGGTGATACATGGAGAAATGGACCGGGCTGACTTCCGTCAGTCTGATGATCCCCCGGTTCTCACAGCTCACCGTCAGGATCCCTTCCTTCTCCTCGCATGTACACAGGTTTCGACAGATCTCCCCATAATTGTCATACATCTCGACCAGGCTCAGAGATGATGCAATCAGAAGGATTATTTTTAGGATCCAGATATGCATTTTTCCTGGGAGAGGATGCCCCAGCTCACTCAAGTGCGGTACCAGTATGAGGTGTCATCTAGGGAGGAAAAGAAAAGGACGGTTCTGTTTTATATAGCAATAAAAATACATTTGTGACACATGTGTAGTATTTGCAAAATGCATATATAGTAATCGACTCCTCAAAGAGCCGAACCCCTGTATTAGACATTAGACAACAAACACACACAGGCAAAGACAAGTAGGCCTATTAATGTTTGTTCATTATGCAGATGTGTTGTGTCGGCATCATTTTGGGTTGGAGGGTGTCAGAAGACAAGCGACCTAGATGAATCTTTAATAAATGCATACTTAAACGATAATAGATAATTAAGTTGATAACACAACTACCCGCGGTGGATGGCCACTGCGCATTTTTGATAGCTCGCCTGAATCCCAATCCATCTTGGGAGGGAAAAAAAGGCTTCGCCATCCACCGTGTGCAGACTGATAGATCTGGTCATTTACTAATTCAATCCCTTGAGAATTTCCACACAAATAACAAGGCTCACTCTCAAAATATCTCAAGCCACATCGCTTTGTGTGATGGATGATGTGGTGGTACCTTATTTTATCTTTCCCCCAAACTAACATTAAAATCTCCAAGATGCAACTCCTAACCTAAATCTCCTAACCATAAAGATTTCTCACTCACCCCGCATACCCGATGACTTGGTAACAGTGGGGAAACTGCCGGATCCCTTCTCTCCACCTCCGTCCAAACAACATGAGGACGATGAATGTATTCGCCTGTTATGATTAAAACGAGCCTGGGTAAAAAATAAAAAAATATATGCCGGCTCTTACAAACGAATCAACCGAGATAAGCAGTCAGTGTTCATCTTAAAATCCGGCCTGCGATAGAAAATGTGAATATCAGCCTACAAGGCGACAGTCGCAGCCCTTCTTCTGCCCACGGGCGAAAAAAAGAAATGAGAGGAGTTGATCAAAGGCAAATAAGCAAGTGTTGTTGATCTCATAGCGGATCTCTGATCGAAATTTCTTTTTGACGGAGAGTAAATAATTATTTAATCAAGTATTCTGTGTGGCATCTGCTATATAGAAGGTTACAGATAGTGTCTCTCGCTCTCTCTCTCTTTCTACTTCTCTCTCTCCGCGACAGACGCGTGAGCGCGCGTGCACGCACACGCACAGACACACAAACACACGTTTAGTCTGTGTGCGCTCCTTTAAAAGAACACAAAAGCCTACACATCGACCCAGTAAATCTCCCCAAATGTGCGCATTTTAACATACAAGGACATGCTTCCACTGTGCGGCTGCTATTTCTGAGTGGTACACCCACTTTCATCACATTCGGGGTGTTTTTTCCTTAGGTTTGAGTTTATTGCCATAACCTCAAGAAATGCCCATCGCCTCTGGATATAATAAAGATAACTTGAAAGCCAATGCTTTAATCTTCGCCGGGTGCCCATGTGTAGAGGCAGTAGGCTATTATTTGGAACGAATAAAACTGTGATATATGTGAGCATAAAAATGCAGGCTCTGCTTGTTATTGCCATAGCAGCCGCAGACACCTTGCTCAACAGCATTAAATCCGGATCAACTTCAGCAATGCAACTGAAACAGAGATTTCAGCACCACGGACAGATCCCCAAAATGTTAAAGCATATAACGCCTCAGCGCACACGAGCAGTAGAAAGAAAAATATCAGTCCTCTTACCGTTGGGATCCGGGTAAACGGCAAAGCATCCCGAAAATCACGACTGTGCCCCTTCTTTTTCCTCCAACCTCAGTGAAAACATGGAATTCGTGATTTCACCGTCCACCCTTCCGTCGGCTGTCAAAAAGAAAAAAAATCCTTAGTCAAGTCTCCTCGGTGTTTAGCTCCATAAACCAGGCATCGAAGAGCACATATACAGTCTCATTCAGGCCAATAACGTGACAGCCAGCGCGGCAAAGCGAGATCCTGTATTCTTCCAGCAGCGACTGAAATTAGCAGTATCATCTCGGAAAAAGAGCCAAAACCAAAGTTCGAACATGGTAAAGAAAAGGGGGCGAATAAAAATTCGGTAATCCCACATCAGACAAGACTTGCCGCATGCATTTTAACTGTGACTTTCATCCATGCGCACTGACGAAGCGGAGGAGCGAGGCACGAAGCCCCTTGTCTGCTGCCAGTGGTGCGGCTTGTACCAGTTTATGTATAGGTCTGCCAAAGGTCTCTTTATTTCAATTGCCAGACCGTCCAAATCGACCGGAGATCAGTGGATATGTTCCTCCAGATTTTGCCTTGGATGCAAGAATCCGATCCCCTTCCTCCAGTCCTGCATTGGTCATAAGATATCCTATGTATATACACAAGCTTTATCTTCCCACCAACGTCTCAACTAGTGGAACTTGATCTTGGTTGGTGCAAACCAGCGCATCCCCTACAGCGATGGACATATCATGAAACAATTACCATAGCATGGCTCGAAATCACTCGTAAAAATGCATAAATCCCCCAATCTCAGGACTGTCACAGCGCGGAAATGAAAAGCAATTTAAGGCGTGCAATACTCTTTAAGGGGGTATGGTAATGTGTGGAGGAGGTGGGGTGGAGTGGAGGGAGTGACTGGGGGGGGGGAGGCAAGAGGGAGGCTGGAAAAAGACCCGTAGAGGGCAGCACAATGATGAAAAAAGGCATCTTGGCAGGCTTGCATTTTCAGGCTGCACTTTGTAAGTCAGTGTATTTTAATTCAACAGCAGCAACCATTTGATTTGTCACTCAGAGCTTTAGCTTTTTTCCACCGAGCTGGGCGTCTTATTTCCATGCTTTTGAACATCACAACTGGACATGTCAAGCTTTTTTATTATTATTATAATGCCATAATACTTTGGATCCTTCTCAACCAGCTTTTGATTTCTTCGGAGAGAAGTGGGAAGCAGATACTGGCCTGACACTCATCCTGGATTCATCATGTCTCCTCATTATTCGGTCTGGAAAGATATTCCTTGAGACAGCCTTCAAATGATTGCAGAACGTTAGGCATTGCTGGAATACATTTACTTATTAGCAGCACATTATTTACGTCACCCCCCCTCAGTGGGGTGAACAATCTGAATACCTTTTTTAACAATGTTATTTGCCCCAAATAAACATCTTTTCATTTATATCCTCTTTTCATTAATATTGACAGGCCTGTTCTGCATCAGCTCATAATGCTACACATTCCTCATGAAGACAAACTTTAACCTATTTTTAACTTGGTTGAGTGGGTATTAAAGTTGCATCAGACAAATAAGGTCAAGCAAGCATTCATTTGTAGATCTTATATCTCTTTATGGACACTTCCAAATACATGGATTAAGCCTATAGTCCCACAAAAAACACATTTACAAGAGATCTGCATTGAAAGAAATGAATGTACTGTAGGATTAGGCTTAATCCAGTTTTGCACCAAATACTCTAGCCCACTAATGCTGCCACGTTGCTGTAAGCACTCTGTATTTTACCAAATCATGGCTTATTTGCCCCTTGTTGAAACAGCAAATCAAGTCAAAGCCACAGCTGCCCTCTTACCCTCTTGCTGTGGGACAAGAAACTTTAGAAGCACTTAACTAAAGTCTAAACAGAAAATCGAATTAAATCTAGCATATGGTGGGCCGCCATGTCCAAAGAGATTTCCCACTTAGTCAGTATTGTGTGGTAATAAGTCAACTCTTATGCTCTCTTTTAGCATGCAGGGAGCGACAATAAGTGGATGTGGCATCCATGCCGCCTTACCGAAATTAGCCGTGGAGATGCACTGAATTATCTTAAAGTCTCTAGCTCTGTAATCGTATTAACAGTGGTCTATCCTGTGGGGATGGACAAATCGGTATCTATGGAACCCCGGTTAAATACAGCGATGGGGAAACTAATGCAGCAGGGCGTTTGGTCCCTCCCTCTGGAAGGGATCGTGGCTGGCTCACCCCCAGAGGCATCAAAGAGAGGAGAGGAGAGTAGCCGTCCTAAATCTTTTTTTTTTTTGCCTTAAACGACTTTGTGTACTGCTGATGGGAGAGGTAGATACCCTTGATAAAGTAGCACCCAGATGATGATGGTGGTGTGTGTTTGATACAACAAAGTGATATCTATAATATATCTATAATAACATCTATACAAAGTTTGTCTGCCCACTGGTGTGTGCCTGGGAATGTTATCATGTGCATCCACATATGTACACACAAACAAATGTTGCCGTGTGTGTGCATGAACATTCATCTCTTCTTCACAAGGGCTAATGGGTTCATACAAACATGAAAGCTATTATCATATATCAGCTGCACATAACACATAACACACAATATTATAATCAGGTCTGGGACAAATTATGAAGTAATTAAATGCAAATGAAAGTTCACGCTATGGTGAGTTTAACATGTATCTTTTGTATGCACCCGACTTGATGTTTTTTTAACCATCTTATGAAATATTGTTTTCTTGTAAGCTCACCACCATTAGCATAATAGCTATTAAGTAATGTAAAAACATACTTTACCCAAACTTGGGTCAAATAGTTGATGTCCATTCGGTTTTTAAAGTTATTTTAGCTTTATTCCATGTTTGATTTGGCTTACATTTGCCAACTTGTTGGCATTGTTTGGTACTTTTGGCACATCAACCGCTGACGTGACTGTGCCAGACGAGCACTATGAATCAGAACAAAGGTTTAGTCCAGGTGCTGCCATTAGAGTGAGCTCCATCTTCACATCACATGCTTTTCAGGAATCAAGAATGAACTTTTTGAATTTTTCATGTTTGACAGTGAAAAGTGCAATGGGCTTTAAAAAGTTATTAAAAGTAGGGTAGTACACCATGATCATGAACTTTCTTCACTTCAATCTTAATATGCTGATGCAAAATTAGTTGTGATGGCATTGTTTTCCAAGTTGGGAGTGGTGGTCTTCAAAAAAAAAAAGCCTTCTGGTAGACAGGCTATGAGCCAAAAGCAGTGTGCAGGGAAATAATGAAATGTGTCTAAAAGAACAATACACTGTATATTTATGACAACAGCATTAAACTAAAGCTATAATCTAAAGGACTGACCTACCTCAACTATTTCATTTAATATAATTTCTAAATCTTACAATTTGGACCTATCATCATGCAGGAGGTATATTGGGTTAATTTGGGAAAATTATGACTGTCTGCCATAATAGAAGGCAAATTCTTTTGTCAGTAGAGAGCCTGACATGCATTGTGCTATGATTAACTTGTGAGGTCTCATCTGGCTTGTGTGTCCAGAGGCCAATTGGTGCTGCTAGCAATTTCCCTCATAACCCAGTAGGTCTAGAACAGGTCTTCAGGGGCCAGGATCCATTCAAAATGCTGATAATATGGAATTAGAAAACAGTTTTAGTTTGACAGTACAATCCAACTGGCACATCTTTCCTGTTGTTAACAGGATGCAGTGAAGAATTACAGAAAATTTCTCTGGGAGAAATTGCTTTTCATAAACAACAAATAAACCCTGGAAGCCCTATTTGGCCCTGTAATGGAATGAAGTCTAATGAGACAATCAAGGATGTATAGGATGGGAAAGTGAACGCGTTCTAATGCTCTGTGCTGGTGTCACTCCAGCAATCATGCCACTAAATTGATTCGGGCCTTGCAGTGCCACATTTAATGCAACTATCATAAAAGAAAATACAATATGCGCTTATTAGCTGTACTTCATTTTGACAACTATATTGATCATACAGTATACAAATAAATATTAACACTAATAATATGTGACTTAGAATGTCTCTCTGCTTACTGGTAAATAATAGGGACTGATCTTATAGACAGTGAATGCTTTTAGACTTGATACATTTTACATTTATTGCAGCAGAAGCAGCAGTTTATTTGAGATAATTAGATGTGTAACTAAGTACATAGCAGTGTCATTAATATTCACCATGGCTGAACAAAGTAAAGAGTACCACACCACTCTTATTTCTCCAGCAAAACAGACAAGAAAAAAGTTATATCTGAAAAATACCATTCTGGAAAATGTTAGGGTTTAGGCGGGGGAAAGTGACAAGAAGCTGCAGTCAAGTCGAACAGTTTCCAGCTGCCTTCCGAGCCTCTACAGGAAGTCCCATAAACATTTATTAGATCCCGAAAGAATAAAATGTTATTTATTAGCCTAATCCATCCAACTTTTACTAAATTACCAATAAATGTTAAACTGTTCTGTGGTAGATCACAGGGTAGCCATATATATTGTGATAATCATGACATGCGTTTATTCCTTAACCTGCATTTTTAATACAGAACAGTAGTACAGTAGTGTAATACAGTTTCATTGCCATGAAATTTGGTGCATGGGACATTGCTGATGTCATGGCGCCACAGCAAGTAGGGATCAAGTCGCACGGAAATCCAACTGGCATTTATTGCGTGGTGATGGTCAGTGATCGATTCTAAGCAGGCCTAGCTCATCCAAAAAATGCCATTAAAGATGTAATGATACTATTTCATGAGACCTTTTTAAAATTGTTGTAAAATACATTTCCAGCTATAGGAAAGACAATATGCTTGCAACTGTGCATTACTTTATTTAGTTTTTTGAATCAACCCAATTATGACACTTGACATCCGCTGCGTTCGCTTTTGTCACGATGCTACCTGTCGATGGCACGGCCTCTAATCAAAAGCACCGGAGCTAAAGCATGCGCATTCATCACAGCTCCGGATGATGTAGAGCTCTGGTGTGAGTTCCCACCAAAGAGCGAGAGCACAGCTGCTCTGACAGCCATGATTGATGGTCAAAGCAGGACGAGGGGTTGCACAGGGAGCCCTTCCCTTTGTTTTTCACCATGACTTGGCTCGAGCTAGCGCGAGCGAGGTAATTTAAAAATGTTGAATCGGTAACATGCAAACTTAACCAGGGGCTTTAATGAAACGAGCTGCTGACAAAGCGATAAGTGCATCCTCACTGTATCAGGGTGTGGATGGGATTGACTTATTAGCTCCCTGTGCAGAGGAACAAAAGCAGTGAACCATAACCAAGTCAAGTCCATTCATTTGACTGTAGTCAGTGAGCATGAAGGCTTTTAAGGTTATGAGTGCACTTTAGGGCTTGATGCACATGCAACAAAGTATGCTTTTGTAAGTTTAACTGACCAGTCTCTCAGTTAATCAATCTGTCAAGAAATCAATCATTGGAAAGCTAAATCCATGTCAGTGCTTTTAAGATGTTCGGGTCATTATTTTGTTCCGCTCTCAAAGGGTGGATACAAGGAACATGAGCCATATAAAAGAGCTTGGATTTCCAATCTACCAAATACACTATAAACACTGATTGCACAGTGGTGTTCTGTCTAGAAAACTACTTGGGACCAGGTCATTTGTAAGTTGTTGCAATGACAAACAAGGCGAGAGGGAAAATACCACCACTACCACCAAGTAAATGGTTAGGATATGGATTAAATTTGAATCACAGCAATGCAAGGATATCGTGCTGTGCAGTGAGAATGTTCTCTATAAAAGATGGGAATACAACCCGGCAATGAAATTTTAATGTGGGTAGAAAATATTTTCAGATTGTTGCTTGATAAGGGTCGCAAAAAATAAACTCCAAAAGGGCTGTGAATCTGGTTTTCCATCAACCTTACAGCAATAGTTTCAAAACATCTGTTTCCAACACATTTGAACATCTAATTGCCCTAATCTGCCCTGTTTAAACTCATTTCACATGACATTATGTAAGGTTGTAAACAGGGTTAAAGAAGAGGCTGCTTTCATCCAGGTCTTACACACCAGAAAATCTTATAGGCAACAGAGCAAGACCAAAAAAATCTCATGTGTAGTGCTGAAACTATTTCTGGGTCCGGGAAGTCCAAGAATCCAGGTAATAAAAAGTTTGAGCACATAACTCCTCGTAAAACCAAACCGTTTGTACGGGTTAAACAAAGGATATATAATACGTTCATTAGGGAGCTTCAGAGGTGCTGGTAGGCTGGGTTTTTTAACCTTTGGACAGAGCCAGACTAGCTGTTTCCCCCTGCCTCCAGTCGTCGTGCTAAGCTAAGCTAATCGGCTGCTGGTTCTAGCTTCAAATTTAGCATACAAACGAGTGGTATCAATCTTGTCATCTTTTGATAGAAAGCGAATACTGGCTTATCCTTTAGAGGGTCATGTAGGGCTGGAGCTGGTCCCAGCTGACATTGGGTGAGAGGCTGGGTACACACTGGACAGGTCACCAGTCAATCACAGGGCTGACACTAAGAGACAGACAACCACTCATACTCAGATTTACACCTACGGGCAATTTAGAGTCTCCAATTAACCTAACCTGCATGTTTTTGGACTGTGGGAAATCTTTCAATGTAATTAAAAATCTGTTTTACAGGAGTGTTCTGGTCAAGATACCTATAGAACAAAGAAGTTACAAAACATTTAGCATAGCCTTACTTTATCATAAAAACTGAAACCCAAAGAGAGTAAAGTCAAATGGTTTATGAAAGGCATCCTGATGTATCCATTCTCTCCAAACCTTGAAAACCCTGTCAATAAATGTGCCAGAAAAGCAAAACACAACACCACACACCATTAGATAAATTAAAATCCCCCCAATCAAGTCACAAGCGCAAAGTTAGGCTTTTGGTTTGTGCGCACTACTCTGAAAAGGTAACTAACTGCCACTTCATGGAAGCCCTTCAGGGTAGAAAACAACACGGGTGAAGGAAGTGGATGCGAGGTAACATGTGGATCTATACAAGCTGGCAGGCTCTTTTTATTCCCATTTATCTAAACATGCACTGACTGGGACTGCATATACAGTTTTGCTTGCAAATATTTAACATTTACAATTACCTCTATGTGCAGAAATCTTAGGTTTGTTTTTGTATTTCAAAGCTGCTTTATGTGCAGAATGTTTTGCATATGACTGAGTGAGAAAGAAAAAGTCCGAACATGAATTGAAAAGCCTTTCAGATTTATGTTTGTTTTAAGTGATGGATAAACTTTGTCATGCTGCTATATCAGGGGCACAGTTTATTGATGCACATTGTGTGCTGTGCAATGCTTAAATAAGATTTTGCTTTTTTTCAGTTCTGGCTAATCATTTTGACTGCATTTTCTTCCATTTCAAATTAAAAACCACTGCTGGATTTTAATCTTTGAGTGAACAAGCAAGGGAAAGAGGGGGCGAGGCTTGCCAAGCCAATTAGGCAGGCAATAATGGATTTGCAAGTCACTAGAGGAACCATTTGCCCTCTATTTAAATAGTCAAGATAATTACAGTATATTCAAAAAATACAAATGAGAATATCAGCATGTACAAATCAATTCGGCTAGCCAGTTTCTTTTATATGTCTCGAATCAAAAGTCAGACGAAGTGACAGAGACGGCTTTTGGTTTTGAGCACTCTCTGCCTCAACATGTCAGCACCCTTGATGCTTCAGACATTTTCCTTTAACAGGGAGACACCAGAAAGGAAACTGTTGGCTCCAACCTTCTAACACAAACTCAAAAACAATATTTTCTAGCAATTAGCAATGTTTGGATGCTCCAGCATTCAATGTAACAGCTAGATTTCAGCAACAAAAGCAACTTTTTTTGTTCTTCTCCGAAAAAGCTTCAGGTGCCAAAATCCAGTTCCCTCATGCTTTGATGATTAAACAGCTTGATGTTCCATCAAATCGCGTCTTTGTCACGTATTCTACCTTCAGGTAAGATCTCTCAAGCCACATTAAAGGCTTTGTGTGCACAAACCTCCTGGTTTTACAGCCACAGTGTGAAGTACTGGAAGCTTCGAAGCAGCAAGTGAAGGTTGATAGACTGTGCGGCGGCTGGGCAGGGCCTGACAGTCTGGGCACTGGATCAGTCAGATCAGTCAGTGGATTTGGGGACTGGCGGCTGGTGGCTAAAGCTATCCCCTCGGTGCACTGACAGAGCAACTTGCTTCATACTGGAACCAAGCTTGTGTGTGTGTGTGTGTGTGTGTGTGTGTGTATCTGGAATTTGGATTTGTCGAGCCCCTGGTGGACTCCCTGATGGCCTAGATGGAGAGCCCAAACAAGCTGAAGACTCCTATGGCCTAGAAAAATAAATTTTACACAGTGCTACAGTGACAAGATGACATGAATACATCATCTTATTAATACATTATTACATTATTGCCTTAATTACAAAATGATCCAAGTTGAATTTCATTGGATGAACTTTATATAGAACATGAACTGCCTATTTTTTCATGCATGTTTCTCACATTGCCTGCCAAAGTTTTTACACACAAAAGACACAAGTCTCTCCTGCTATATTGACAGTAAACATGAGATCAAGAGAGCTTCTTCATATATTGTTTTTGACTGACATGTTTGCTCGATGAGCTTCACCTGTTTTTGTCTACTTCCCTGTCAATATTCTGTCAGTCTTTTACTTTATAAGTCGTTTTGCTGCCTGAATAAATCCTGCTTCTCTGTATGTTGATAGCCTTGCTAGCATCAGAGCGTCAGCACTTGGGATCTGTATTCTGTCAATTTGAACTGGATTCCTGGCAGAGAATATAAAGATCAGTTCATATAAAAACTATAAAACAGCAAGGGATCTTTAAGCCTGATCATTCATATATAAGTATTCTCCGTTCTGCAGCAACACAGTTTGACAAATATATTGAATAATTAATAGCTTTGTCAAAATGTATAACATTGTTTCTCCCATATATATATTCAGCAAACAATGACTTATATTTAGACAATTTAGAAGTGTTTTTAATGGTAACATCAGTTTCAGGGATGGTTGGAGAAACACAGTGTTGTGGGGGTTCTTTTTGTGAGTCATGCTCGTGTCGTGTCGTTCCCCTCCCAGGTGATCGTGAGGTCGCCATCAGCTCCGCTTTTTTTCACCAAGAGATTCAAATGACTCTTTCCTTCCCTATCATGCCTCCACTGTCTCACTTCTCAAGAGTGACTCGTCATAAAAAGAAAGGAATAATGTGCCTCATAAGTCAACGTCAACTCCAATCATTCAGGAGAAGATCTAAAGGGAGATTGTGGTTCATGTTGAGAGTTTGAATGTCGTGTTAGAGCGTGTGTGTGTGTGTGTGACAGAGAAAAGATGGGGAGACCCCTCCGATACTTCCAAACAATGCAGACAAAAATTGTGCATTATTTATTGCAGTGAGAATGCAGACACCTTATTTGACGCAAACCGGAAATGTGTCAGAAAGGAAGCTTTTATTATTTTTTTCCTCGGATGTGTAAAGTCACCCAGGTTTAGGTCACCCAAAAATTATTGTATATCATTGGACAGATACAAACAACCTGATTTGTGCTACTATTTAATACCAAGCAAATAAAGTCATAGAAAATACATTTCTAACAAGTGAGTGGAGAATTAAGACACAGTAATTCCACACCATTATTATTTACACATGTGGCCAAAAGTACTTTTGTATTCTTTTGGTCTTGGGGCTTCCAACTTTGTGGCAACATTAGTGGATTATTATTATCAAAAATATTACATCAGTAGATTACTTATTATTATTGATGTGGGTTTAAAATAAGCAGAATTTTAATGTAGCTAGCTGAGGTGGAGCTAATTAGAACAATTTGAACTGATAGTTTAAAGACTGCGCACACATGGTCCACCCCCACAGGTGTTTTCACTTATTTTGCCTGATTAGACCTCTTCTTAATACTCTGTGGGTGTGCACAGACTGGACCTGATTGACATTTCTTTCACTCTTCTGTTAGTGTTGTTGTGGGTCTAATTACAACTGTATCATTCTTATTAACTACACATATATCACACACAACTCCACTGCAAACTGAGTAGATCTAATCAGCCACAATAACCTTAAACACCTGTATGGGTGTAATATTCCCTGAAATGTACTTAAGTCCAATTCCATGAACTCAAAAATGCGCCGGGTCTTTGGGAAAATCTACAAAGACTAAACACCAACTATCTTTCATCAACATTTTAATTTCAAGTGACTGCAACAGTGTTGATAATGTGTCTGTCTAATGGTTTACAAACTGCACAAGAACATCCTCCCTCCAGGGCCAAATGTGATAAATCCAGAAGCCTCTTTCTCAATATTAATTTGGGATCTCCAAAAATCCATTCTTACATTATTGAGCTTATCTATTTGTGCTCCCTCACTATGTCTGCTGTCTCTCAGAGAAAGCAACAATAAAATGAATTAGTGAATGCACAGTATATGTCCATTGGGGAGAGTGTCATGTTGGACACACTATAGACGAAGTATGTAGCTTTCAGTCCCCGTTGACAGGACACAATCAGGCCAGAGCAGCTGTTTATTCTGGAAGCTAGGTGGAGGACGGGGCTGTCATGACGTTCCAAGACCAGTAGCTGGTTTGACTATTTGCTGTCACACACAATGTGTGTTCAGACAAAGAGAAAAATACAATGACCCCTGGATCGCTATTTGGCAGCAAAAAGGATCATGCAAATTGCACTTCTAAGCAGAGAGTATGGTCAGAGTCACCAGGGGTTTTGTAGTGACTGCCGGTCGGACTCTGGAGGCTTTGGTAGGCCAGCATGCAAAAGACCAAAAACCAAAGGGAGTAGATGCAAAGTCTGGTTTTGGCCCTGTTGTTGTTATACCTCTAAAGTAATATATGATAATGGTGAGTTGAATATGAATAGGAAATTGACTTTGTGTTACTTTTAGTACCATAATTGCTCTTTTTAAATTGGTCATTTAACTTTGACAGTATACTACGTACAACCTTCTCTCATAAAAATCATGTTTATGTCAATCAATCAAACTTATTTGTCTAGCACCTTATTTCAGGTTATATATATATACATAAATACACCACTAAATGGCTTTGCCAAGGAGGAAACGTACACTTGGTTCACTGTCAACACTGTTTCCAGTCCAGGAAGTTTACTTTCTTAAACCGGACATAGGTCATAGGGTGGTGGTTGGGGTGGACGTTGGGTGTATAAAACAGGACTTTGTCACCAGAGATTGGTGCTCACGTCCTGCATACTTCAAGTCTGCATTTTACCTAACAACTTGCCTAAACAGAACCCTAAAAAATGTTAATTACGCTGTGGTTGCCACAAGCAGATAATGTAGGAAAAACAAATGAAATACATTGTCAGGAGCTTTGCAGATACGTTCATTAAAAAACATTTCCTCATTATGTTAATAAAATACGTAACCCAGACAACATTACATTTCTCTCAAAACATATTTTCTGTTGCAAATCCGAATGTGGAGCCCACAGAGATAAGATACACAGAACTAGAGAGAGTGTTGATGGCAGTGGAAGAAAGGGTCTCAAAATTACCCATCCATTCTATCTATTCATTATTTACTCAGATCCAAATAGCCTTCTTAAGCACTGTCCTCTAAAATGTTTAGAGTTGCATGGAAAAAGCACATATTACCAAGTAGCTTAGTTGGTGTGATGTTAACACTGAGTGTGGCAAGTTATTTTCCTTGAATGGGATCTGTGAGTAGCAGTCGGAGGATAAGTGATGTGCTGCAGGGCAGCGGCTGTTGTCACTGAAGTGGAGAAGAGTGCATGTCCCTCCACCTCCACCTCTATCTGTTCCAACAGTTTGAACTGCAACTCGTGAACTCTCACCTCCCCCATTCATAAGCTTCATTTTTCAACCTTCCCTGCAGACCACCACTGTTATCTACCTGAGTACTGAGAAAGTGCACCAACAAATAAAGCTAAATTAATTGTTCCTTAGCTACTTTGTATTCTTAATTGAAACAGAAAAAATGGAAATGCATCTGTTGCCTTGGTTTGGACGCACTGACAGTCTCGATCACTGCCATTTTGTTTCTTTCCCTGGAAATAAAGAGGGGTTAAGGAGAGAGTAAAAAGATGGGAAGCGAAGGTGTTTCTTCCTCCCAGAGGTAATTACATATTGATCCATGTCACTGAAGATCTAAACTGTGACACTGCGTTTAGTTTTATCTTAAAAGGAACTTGTCTGTGTTTTTCTTTCTTTGTTCCCTTTAGATTCTACAGTGGCTGAGAGTGAGGAGAAATGATATTCAGCTAATTACATTTTCATGGAGCCGTCCCTCTTCCCTTGCCTCCTGCTTTCAGGTCTCTGTTGTTATGGACTTTACAATTACTTGATAATTAAATGGTGGAGGTCTTTCTACTCTGCTGTTTGCAAAGTCCTTTATTTGTTCTATGAGGGAGACTTTTTAAATTACCTAGTCACTCCCTCTCTCCGCCTCTCGCTCCTCACTCTCTCTCTCTGTCTTGCAGACTTCAGACGCTGTCTATCCAATGATCCAGAACAGCCTTCAGTGTCCCCCCCGCTTATGAATTAAAAGTGTTCCTTTGGCATTCGAGGCCTTGGTGGAGAATTCAAAGGCAGGAGGCAAATAAAAAAATCTTTTCTTTGAGAAAGTGAAAGAGGAAGAGTCGCTCCATGGAGTGCACTTGTCAAGCTAAACTGTGATTCTTTTTTTCATGATGCCAGAAGTGATGGACAATTTCAAAATGTTACCGGCAATGGCTTCTCAAGGTCACCAGCATTTGTGGTAAAAATGCACTTTAAAAGCTTAAATGGGGCAAATAAAAAATAAATAACATTAAGAATATTAAGCATTCATGTCATGTATAAAGCTGTGTGGCTTTATATTTTGTTCCAAGAGCTGCTGACAGTTTTCATTCAGTCCTATCAGCCGAGGAGGAGAGAGGCAGAATGAAAGGGACTTCTTTTTTAAATTCAGATACTCTTTCTTTTTTTGGTCTGCCAAAAAAGCATGCCCTGCTTGACCCTCGGTTATTGTAAAGTTTCAATTCTGTGTTTTATCTCGCACACTTATTTCACAACACAGGGTCTAGGTTCAGAGTCTGACTCACTCAGAGTTTTCCATTGAGCCGACTGAGGTGTTGCATCACAAAGCTATGGAGTGTGGGTAAGTAGAAAAGCATTTATCCCTACAATTCTGACTAAGACATGTTATAAACTCTGAGATAGGTCAATATTCTCCGGTCTATTTTACTCTATTACTAAGTAAGTAATTACTAAGTAAGTAAGTCATTATTGCACAATAGCAGTATTGGCAGTATTTTTTAATGTACATATGGTATATACACCATAACTTCTTTATTTAACTCAACTTCAGTGAGAACCAGCCTTTATTTTGAACAGGCTTATATTAGAGACAAGCCTTTATTGGTAATCCTCATTGTTTGATAAGTATTCTCTTAGTATTTTACTTTTAGTAAAAAAAAATTCCCCCAAAATTCCCTCTTCTCTTTCTTTAGCTATTATTTGATACCAGTTTATATTTGTTGAGTTTACATTACTGCATACATGTGTCACGCTGTTGATTAATCTCAACTTCGGTAACTAAATTTAAGGAATCTGCTCAGTTTGGAGTTTGATAAAGTTCCTTATAAATTAAATGAAATAAATCAAAGCAACTTAAACTTTCTGGTTCTATTTTCAGTTACAGTTTCTGCCAGATTTGAAAACCTCCGAGCACTCTGGAGTCTCTTTAGAAGCTATCCCATGATGCTGTGCTTCAGTATGAATTCTCAACTGGTTAAGCTCCATTTCATTGAAATGTACATATCATATTTCCTTATCTTTCCATTGCCCTAGCCCAAGCCCTAAGCCTTCTTTCCATCTCTCTTTTTTACATTCCATCTCAATCTTTTTCTCTTTTGCTTGAACTCCATCACCCTTCATTCTAAAGAAAGGGGATTGGATATCTTTGTGAAACAGGCTCATATCATTCTTCCTCCACTTTCCTGCTCAGTACCTAGTCTATCATTTCCAGGACTCCGGGGCCAAAATGAGCAATATTCACTAACATTAAAGAATATTAAACTCTGCATAATTTCCCCCAAAGTTGACCTTTTTTTGTATCACAGCGGCGTGAAATGGCAAGAACAGCCAACCTTCTGACATATAATGTGTGATTCATTCACTGATTTGCTGTGAAGTTATTTCCAGGAGAACTTTTCCAAATTGGTGGCCAGCACATAGATAATTAGTCTGTTCTATAGCTTATAGAAAATTGACCAAAGGGATTTCTTACTCACTATTCTTTGTGTGAGACATTCATTTAGTTTCTCACATAAAAGTTACATACCCTGATAAATCAGCTGTTTATTTCTCAATGCCTTTAGACTGTTTGGAAGATCGTGTTAAAGGCAGACTATCAAATCTTGATTGTATTGCATAATCATTTAATAGGAAATTAGATGAAAATGCAACTGTAGAGTAGAGAACAAGTTTTAGATTTTGATGTATCATTGGAAGCATTCACAACTTTTCAATCTCAAACAGAAAATGTGGGCATGACAGCTTTTTATTAGTAAAGGCCCTGAGGTGCTTGACAGTTAAGGAGGTCTAATGCAACTTCACATCTTCAGGCTAATTCTCACACAAAGACCAGATGGAGCCTTCTTGGCCAGGGCCAAAACAAGATAATTAAAAGCACTTTTCATTTATTTGAAAGTGTGGCCTAAGTGACAAATAATCTCTCCCAACAAGACGCAAAAAGCAGCACAGTGATGGTGCTTTGAGGGTAATGATTGGCATAAACAATGTGTACACTCTACATGGCCTGTTAATCTTGATAGTGGGTAGCAGCCATCATAAATTCACCACAGACGTGCGATGGCAGGTGTTCACTTGACTCAACCCCATTGGTATAGCTGCTTTAAGTTCCACTTCCCCTCTCAGATAACCAACTGCTCACCCCAGTGCAACAGTTACATCACAAGGGTAAATTAATTGAGAAGACATTTTAGCCTTTATTTCTACTTCTCTGACATATACATGAATAACCTCCCAGCCCCACAGTAATTGCTAGATTTGATAGAAATGTCATGTCAACTTCTGAGGTGTCAGGATTCTGCAGAAATACTTTTTGTGCCTCAGAAAAGCAACACAGGAGGAAGTGTCTTCCCCGGAGTCTGAATTATGGCACAGTTGAGCAACTGTTCAGAAGTGCCATAATTTAGTCTTTGAGGAAAAAGATGACACCTCAGAAGTTAGCATGACATTTTATTTTTTTTTAAAGTGGCAATTTTCGTAGGTTCCTAGTGCGTGTTAAAATACACGGACAACCTACAGTGATGATGAATGAGCATTAAAGGACAGTAGTTAGATAGATGAAGTGTTTCCATGTCAAAAACGTGTGTATTCTCTTGTAAAGCATGCCATAAATCTGTACAACTCCAGTCGGGTAAAAAGAGTTGAATGTATTCTAATGCTGTGATAACTTAAGCTAGACACTGGCCCATAGTTTTGCTGCATAATCAGCATGAGCAGCCCCTTCCGCCCCTTCGCCCCCCTTAGCACAGATGCATACGAAAAGAGTCAAGTAAGCCTTCTTTGAGCCAGAATGGCCCATTGGGCAGAAGGAGAAGCTTTCTATTGTTTCTGTACCATGAGCCAGTTTGGCATAGTGAAGAGACCCTGCAATACTGGATAAGACCTGTGTGGGTGAGTGGAAAAAGATGTATAGAACCACTGACAGATTCACAACATAATGTGCAGGTTGACTGTGTCACCAGCACTCCTACAGCCATGAAAAGGTTAAGAGCCTTTCAGAGACTGTGTGCCATTCAGGAAAGCTGCTAGATGTGCCTCTGCCAGGCGGATCAGTGCAGAGCCAGAGGATGGAGATCTATGCTCAGTGCCATTGAGCAGTCACTGGCCTAACCTCCCTTCCCCTCGCCTTGATGAATGAGAATAAAAGTTCTGCATAATATATTGAAATATATTATATCACTACTGCACCATTCTATAGATTAAAAGTAAGGAGTTAAACAAGATGTGCAGCATATAAAATAAAAGACTGGGACTCTACTTTTTATGCAAATATCATTAATAAGTATAATATGCTTCTTGCAGGTTGCAGCTAAGGAGAATATAAGTGAGTCAAATTTGTGAGCAGTTGCTTCGTGTTTTTTTTTTACTCAGTAATGTTAATGCCATCTGGACTGGCCTTGTCTTTGTTTTTCACCCTTCTCTGCGTCAAATAAACTCAAGGTCATTCTGTTCATTTTGGACAGATGTCATGGTCTTATTTGAGACTGTTTCTTTTACATTCGCTTAGATCTTCCTCTGTATAAATGTTATATTTGACACTATTCATAATGGCTAGATCCAAATCTGGCTTTCCCATATGGGAAACAGTCTAAGCCAATGAGGATTCAGTCTTAAGAGATTTCCGTCAGGCTTCTCATCCTGCTACGACCTCCCACCCCAAACTCTCAACTCCATGTTTAGCTGCATCATAACAAATGTCCACTGTGGCAAATCAGACAACATTGAGTCAGCCAGAGGGGAATACCCTCCCAGCCATATGAGACATGTATGTTCACAAACCTTCCGGAAAGGCCTCTCTGGTACGCACAGATAAGGAAAATTAAGAAATGACGTGACATAATGGGCATGAGGAGTACTAATCCTTCCCAAATGCTATATGCAACACAACAAAACTTCTCCCAATATCCTGTCAAGATCCTCAAATGCAGTTAATTATGCCTACTGTGAAACATTGATTCACTTTAAATCCTTCATGTCCTCAGTACAGCTCTTGCAAGCTGACCAGCAAGCAAACGATATTACTCTGCAAGTCTTGCATACAGCCTAAATCTGTCAAGAAAGGTTTGATAAGGGCCTCCTTATATTTTGTATTTTTTTTTTCTTGTCTTTCTCCCCACCAGCCCTTGTCTGTGGAAGGCTCTAAAATAAGAAATCCCTTTCTGCAGATATAATTAATCACTCTGGGAGAACAGGCCGTGTAATTATTTAGGTTACCACAGAACTCTCCGAACCTCCTCCTCCCCAAAACCCCCTTTACTCTACATCGAAGCTAGGCTTTTAGGAGACACATAGCCAAACCAAACACGGCAGGTGACGACACAAGTATTTTGCTGAGCGCTGTTTTGTTTGAAGGACAAATGCATGGCCACCACGCAGACAAACAACTTAAACATACACCGACAGAGGTGGTAATAAAAGCTGAATTGAATGTCTGTTTTATGTATTTTGCAGCAGAAAATATCTTTGCTTTTATGCTTTACAATTCCTCCAAAATATTTGATTTGCATGGTTTCCTGTTCATCAAGAATATACTGGCATTTATAATTCCTACAAAAGGAAAAGAAAGACTATTGAGGTAAGGCTTTCATAAGGTTTGATATTACAGTGATAATGACGACAGTGATGACAATGATGGTTGACGTATGGGGCTGAATATAACAAGTAGCTGTCCAGAGAACCTTTTTCACTTTCACACTGTAAGAAAAAAAGTGCTGGCAAACGGCGTCAGGATATTTGTTGAGCATGAGTGAGATAGTGAAAGAGGGAGGTGGGATCGCTTTTCCTCTTCTTTCCTCCCTGGCCTCTTTCGCAGGCAATTATACACCCTCCCCCTTGCTGATAAAGAGTTCAGCATCAGTTCACCAAAAGATTAATACAGCACGTTGAACACACCCTTTGGAATGGTCCTAGCTGATTCAGAATTAGTCCGATTAGAGGGGACCTCGGCTAAAATCCCCCTGTAGATGAGTCCAGCAGCCCACAGAAAGTTGCTATTGTGCAGCGTCAGCGGGTTTACATCAAGCAGCCAGAAAAGGGAGAGCCAGGCCAGTGATGTGAGCACTGCCAATTGGATAACACGGGTGTCCAAATGAGAGATGGCAGCACTTGTCAGAAGGGTGATTGAGCCATGCTTTGTAAAGGAAGGGGAGATAGATAGTGTAGTTTCTGCATGGTATGATGCCCCAAACAGAGGGAGCATGAGCCTGAGTGTTCAAACCAGCCAGAAGACCTCAACATATATCTTGCTAATTGTCCTGATGAGCTATATTTTAAGGAGGTGTCATGTTGCTATTGTGCTTCTAAGCTAAGATAATCTTGACTCTCAATGATGCGAGGACCTCAGCAAGCAGACTGCTAATTCAAATATGAAAAATGGTTAGGAAGGTAGTGCTGCTGGGTTTGATGTGCATCACAGATACAACACTAAGAGACTACATCCATGCTAGCGGCTCTATGAGGCCTCAGCAAGCTAACATGGTCACAATGACAATGTTAACATGCTGACATTTAGCAGGTACAATGTTCACCATGATCACCATCTTAGTTTGGATGTTAGCAAGCTAACATTTGTTACTTAGCATGAAACACAAAGTACAAATGAGGCTGATAGGAATGTCATTAGTTTTGCAGGTATTTGGTCATACAACAAAGTCATTTTGAAATATGGCGCTACATGAAAGGTCAGTGGATCACCAAAGTGATTACAATTCATCCTGAGGGGAACATGAATGTTTGTACCAAATTACATGGCAATTCATCAAGTAGTTCTTGAAATATTTCAGTCAAAGTGTTGGACTGACCTACAGACAGACTGGCATTGGCATCCCTAGAGCCAATGCTGCTAGCAGGGCTAAAAACAATACAACATTCACATCTGAAAAGAACAATGATGAGATGGAACAGAAGTGGCTACATCTCTAAAGAGCACTGCCAGCTTCTTTGTTTCTCTGTGTAAACTGTGGTGATACATTTTCCAACTCACTTCAGTAAATCCAGGATTATTGGTGAGAAGGTCAAAATGAAACAAACCCGAGCAGTTTTATTGAGTGACAGTGACTCTAGTGGTGGAGTGATTTTCTGAATTTGAATCAAATCAGTGTTGCTCATAGAGGGCAGCATTAAACATATACAAGATAAAATAAATGAAGGTTTGTACACACAGGCTGCCAGCCGAGGTGTGCCATCAGTGTGTGGGTGATTTTAATAAATGCTGTGTACGTTAGGGTATGTTCCTTTGGTGTTATCATGCCTGTGTGGAAACATAGATGTAAGGCCATGCAGCCCCCTCTTCCCTGGCCCATCTTTGTCTTTCATTTCTCTCCCACACACTGTCTCTGCTACAGCACCCGACTCTGAAGTGACTAATACTTTAAAAGTTCCTGTAGCCAGGGGAAACACTGTCAAGCAAAATTATATGTTGGAAAGATCTTTCATCATCATGAATGTTGTCATTTTGCATCCCCTCATCAAATGACACAACTTTGAAAGTAAACTGTAACATTAAGGACAGAATAAAAACAGTAATATTTGTGCTGTAATTTAAATAAACCTCAACAATATGTCTCAAGTTAGTTTCAATGTATTCTTATTTATGATCAAACCTTTCAAAATAGAGAAAAAAAAATGTGATGGGACAACATACCTTTCATTTACATCTGACTGCTGCCATTCAGGTTTTTGACCTTTAGTTGTCCAGGGAAGACATGCTGAGACTTTTACTGCACCAACCCTTTATGTATAAATTTACATAAATCCAAACCTGGGAGCTGCTCAGTCATAATGACTATCTACTGTTCGCCAGTGAGGAGCTTCACAGAGGCAAAGAGGGGTTAGCAGCCTTGCTGACGTGCACCTTATCATACTTTTTTTGTATCCAAATCTTTTCATCAACTTAAGTGATTAGAACCAGCAACATTTAAGCAATGAGTTTCTCCATTCTGCGTCTCTGTTCTGCTGATTGTGCACCCGATAATTGTCCCATTAGAACTTTCAGGGGAGCAAACTATTCTACCACATTCAGAGCTTAAGCAAGGTCTTGTTATGCTGCTGTGGCCCTGTAAAGACCGTTTATGTACTCGACTTGAATGCATGAATGTCTGCATAAAATTGCTCTTTGCAGAAGAAGAATACAAGAATGCGTTTAGTTATAAAAGGGTTACTCCAAAGTTTCTTGCAGACAGTTAAATTCTGAACTTAATTTTAAGGACCTTTTTTTGCTGAGGGGCAACAATGATTTTCGACTCTACTTTCTGTTGATTTTAATTTAAGCCTGTGAAAGTCAGTATCTGGCATTATTATGATTACTCTAATCAATAGTAATTCCTGAGGATGTTTAACTTGTATTGCTTTGTTGACTTCTACCACTAAATGGAAAATGTAGTGTTCTTTCCTGCACAGCAACATACAGTATGTGAACTTGTATGGGACGTTCAAAGTATTCACCCTCAACGGGTATCCAAATCTGACATCTAATGGTGATAATGCTGCACTTTTGCCAAGTGACTCACACTGAGCCACAGAGAGTGATGTAGCGGCCTTCATAAAAGTGATAATTAAGATAAATTTAACTTTGGCAAGGGCAAGGGACAGCACATAAGCCAGAAACTTTCTATAGAAAATAACTTTTGCACAAGTCATCATTTTCATTTTCTGTCTATACTTCAAAAAGAAAAAGGAAAGTGATTCCAAATCTGGAATGTAATTTCCATCCTGTCAATCTCCTGTTGGAGGTTGGAAGAATGCAACTGTTCAGTCGGTCATCAAGGCAGTTCGATAGACCAGGCTTCCTAAAGCGATCAATACATTTCATCAAGTCGGCGCCATGTATCGGGCTTCCCAGTAGTGGAAGTCATGGAAGAGGCAGCAGGGCACAGTGAGGCGATGACAAGATGTTAGGTTAGACACAGGAGAAGAAAGGTCAGCGGGACAGAAATGAAGATGGTGAGGAGGAGGAGGAGGAAGGTACAAGGGGAAGAGAGTTAGAAAAAAAAGAGTGAGAGAAAGAGGAGAAGGGGTCCTTGACCGAGGGCAAATGGGTGAGAGAACACACTTGAATAACGGTGTCATCTTACTGAATGAGAAAAATAGAGATGGAGGATCTGAGGGTAAGGACAAAGAAAACAACAATACGCTCTATCTTCTTTTATAGGATCTTGAGTGTGAGAAAGGTTGACCGAAAGCGGTGCCATATAGGGAGGCAAATGTTCATTCAATACCCCACCAATGTTATTTTTAAGGTCTTGGCCTCGGTATCTGCGGATTGTTTTACAGGTGAGCAAGCAGGGGTTGGAAAATGAGATTTAAGGTCATCAGAAAGAGAGCACACTCAGCCTTGCAATAAACTCTCACTGCTGAAAGTGAAACAAGATTGTTGATAGATCTGCAGGGAGAGAGTCGCAGTATGAATATAACGTTACAATTACAGATATTGAATGAAGAGAGGTTAGAGAAACGATTCTGTAAAGATCAGTTTTGCCATTTATTTCATTGACTTTTCTTGTTTCATTGACTTTGACTCAACTTTTTTCAAAAAAACTTTTATCTTCCCTCCTAAAATAAGAACGGCTTCACATTGAGTTAAAGGAAACCGGAACCTGAAATCGAAAGGACAACTTATGGAGCCTGACTCAACCGTTTGCCATGGAGACTTCAAAAGGACTTCTCCCACACTTAAATGGAAGCTCCTGCTGGTTGCTATTATCAACTTTTGACAGTCAGGTTTTTAATTATAAATTAATTTCAAAAGGGCTTAAGACGTCTAGCCAAAGCAGCAGTTTTTTATGTTTAATGACATTTTTCTTTCTTTAAAGTTTATCCCCGACTGACAATTAGATTGGAACCTGTATAGTTCTCTTTTGTCAAGCATGTGAATTGCTGGCTGGATGTGGTGGTCTAATCAAAAGCGCTGGGCAGGCTCTGTGCTTTTGGGGCAGCCTCAGCCACTGTAACTGACAGGGCACCAAAGACTCTTTGGCAGGTCCACTCACCCATTCACAGCAGTTCTCAGACGTTCGACAGCCTGGGAAACAAAATTGCTGTATTGCCTTCTGATGATAAGAGCCAAATCACATCAGACGGCACCAGAAAGGCTGATGGTGCTTTTTTCAGTTACTTGCGATAATTTTCTTCCTATATGTTTTCTTTGTTGTATCAATTTCTGTGAGTATTTTAGGAATAAAGTGAAAGGAAGGTTCAGAAAGGACACTTCCTGTCCTCTCCTGATTTCCCGCCTCCATTCTCTCTGCCACTCTGTTTTCTCAAAAAAAAATTCATTTATATACTATTTGAAAATGTTCCCAGCATCGTTTAATTTTGAGGACAATTCATCCTCAATATAGACATAAAAAATAATAAAAATAAAATAAATAAAATAATAACTTTAAAAGCAATAAAAAGCTTGTGTCAGAAAAGAGCCAAGTTGTGTTGGATACAGTGTTAGAAAATTGATTTATCCCATGTCTCAGTGGGATTTCATTGAATTGCTCTATTTAGAAAGAACAGAGAGAAAGACACAGAGAGAGGGCGAGCATTATTGGAGAGGGGCTTCTGCTGAGATTTATCTCTCCCCTCTATAACCCTGCCTCCGACTTTCCTCTGTACACACGGTGAGAATTTGCTTGTTCGTGGAATCTCTCCCCACCCCCCCTTAATGCTCCTGCTCTTTCTGATTATAGCATCTACATTCTAACGGAATACTAATCGAGCAAGTAAATGGTAACACGTTACTCAGAGTGAAGTTCAAGACCTCAACTAATTTGGTTTAGCACCCGAGTGGAACAGAGTTTAATAGGTCTCAAGTACAACAGCTCATATGCAGAATTAAAACAGACACTCTGTTTATGCAAGCAACATATGCATGTATGATGTTCTTCCTGAAAGCATACATGCATTAGAGGTCACAAGATCTATATGTGCGCCTTTTGCATTGCACCACCAAAACGTCCAAAGTATTAAAGGGCATTTGTTCATGTGCGAAACACAAGTGTAAATAATTACAAAAAGCTAATAAATGCAAATACTGAAGATTTATGTCACGGCCACTGCCGTGTCTCTAGTTTTTTTCCCCTTGTGTTTCTTTGTGTTCCCCCTCCCTTGCGTCTGCCGTGACATGGCGCTGCCTCCCTGACGCACCTGACGGCAACTCTGATTACACACACCTGCTCTCCGTCAAGCTCATCAGCCTGCAGTATATCTACCCCGGTTCTTCACCCACTCATCACCAGATCGAGACTGTCTGCCTATCTGCCTATTCCCTTGCTGGTCTTTACAGCCACTGCTTATCCTCAACCTGTGGCAGCTCACACCAAACCATCTCTCTCATCTGTCTGGTGCTAGTGGTCTTCCTAGTGTCCCCCTCTCCATTCCTTCTATCACCATTTTCTGTGATCGTTGCAATAAATCCTTCAATTCAGTTGATGGAGTCTGTGCCTGCATTTGGGTCCACTACACACATAACACTTTAAAGCTGTTCAGTGAACTGTGTTAGTCTCATGAATCCCAGAGATCTACCCTAATGTGGCACCCACATTTTTTTTTATCTTCCTGAGATCATGATGAATTATTGTATGATGACTTAATTACTTCAAGACATAATGACCAACACCACGATGGCATAAGAGCTCACAGGATCATGCCTATCCATTAAATTTTACACCAGTCAAAGGACAATTTAATTGCACATGGAGCAAACGGATAAAATCTAACATTGGTTGTAGGCCATGTGTCAAAAAATGTGGTCAGCGCTGCCAGAGAGCAGTGCTTCATAAACGCTGGAGACTCACCAGCCAGGGCCAAAATCTATTAGCATTTGGCTTGTAGGTGGTGTTCATTATATTTCTCACTTTGCATCATTCTAAATCTTGGATACCTAATCACTGAGCTCAGTCCACATTGCATTTACCATTACCTCTTCCTTATAGTGCCATTTGGTGCTACTAAACTGCCAAGTGATTCATTGTTTTTGACAGCACATTTAAAGGTCTCCAGCAATCTATAAAGTAACCCCCGGATGGTATATTTGCAACTTCAGGGTTATTATTGGATACTGTTTGACATTTCATTCTTATATTCATCACCTATATATCATGCCAATATGATGAGATGCCTTTCACCATAAAATAGTGGAAGACGGAGACTTGAAAAATGACATTGCCCCTGAAAGGGACATTCTCTTCCGTTCATACGTAACCCCCTCTGGGTGAAGTCGCCAAAGGTTGGCCCTGCGGATATCAAAATGCCATCGACTGCACTTCAACAAGCGTCATTCTTGGTGATGCCAGGGGAGGATTTTTAATTATGAATTCACCCGTGGAAACCTAAGGATCTGAGATCTAATACAGTCATGGGGAACAATGGTCGCCTTGAGCAATAAAAAGAAGCAGGAAGGCATTCTCTTATGCCTGGTCTATTGCAACAACCCTAAATCAGCTGCCAAAACATGCACAAACCTTGAGGACAGAAGCTAGGAATAGATTTACCAGTCTTTAAATGGTAGCAGAAAGTTTCATAGCCATATTTTTAGCTTTTCATTGCATTACTTATCCTATTTGTTAGCCACAGTCCTTGGTGGGCAGGACCCTGTCTGTGTTTGCTTTTACAAAATAGCTGGAGAAACCTTGGAGACAGTGACTTGAGAGTAAATGTATGAGGTTTATATAATGAGGATACATTTTGGGTGGATTTAGCAGAGTCAGACATTGTTGGTTATTTATATAAGTCAGTGCACACTGACCAGGAAAAAATGCAGGGGGGCCAAGAAAGCAGCAACAAAGGCTTTAAGTCAGTTAGTTGGACCAGGAGGACGAAAATCCACAGGTTTATCATCAGCTTCGAGACAGCAACACTGCTAGCAATAATAATAAAGTCTTGCCTTGGTGGTAGTGGCTTTCTCGTGGGGACGATAAACACTTAGCAGCTTGGAGCTAAAACACTCTGGAGTTAAGGCTAGTTGAATAGCAGCTAGCTCAAAAGTTGGGTGAACTTTAGCTCACTACTGTGAAAATGTAAAATAATAATCAATCATTATGCCATGTGGCTGGTAAACAATGCTGGATATTTTAGAAGCAGCTGAGACAAGTAAGCAGAAAAGATGCATGTTTCGGCTTTGATAAATACATAAAGGTGGGTTGATTGTGATGATGTGAAATGCTCCTTTTAAAAAAAAAAAAAAAAAAAAAAAAAAAAACATATTCATTTCCAGTTTAGAAAATGTGTTTAATTGCTCAAGTTATCCATTCCAAAACGCTGCCTATCAGCTGTCGACAGAGACGCCTTGCTTTTACCAGAAGAAATCCTGGTTGTTTCTGCTCTGATTTCTAGAGAGGCTTTAAGCTGCCAGAGATTTGAAAAGCTCACAGGTGTGATTGTGTTTAAGGCTCGCTCCTCACTCGAGTGGAGACAAAGCGAGTGGCTCTTGGCACACAAACACCTTTCCACTCAGAGTGCCCTCCAAGGCTTTACCAGTTAGCACATTCAGGCCTCACCGTTCCCAACCTGTATTGGCCTCTCTGCGTGAGTGAGAACAATAGCTGTCTGGAAATAGTGTCCCCCCGTTGCTCCATGTCCTTGGCTCCATGCTGACAGCAACAATGTCCATGTCATCTTTGTATGGCTGCAGATTGCAGGTAGCAGTGGTAATGGCTGAGTTGGAGCAACTGGTCTTTCACCGGCTGATAGGATACATTATCCACACTTGCCTTTTACACTGATGGGATTAACATCAGGCATGATTGGAGGTGTTGGAAACCATTTTTGGTTATTCTTGGCCTTAAAGATGTTGAAAATGTTGCTATTTCTATGAATTTCCCTTGTTTAAAGGTTAGTGGCTAAAATTGTAAACATGGTAACTACTTCCAGAGCAGCAGCAGGGATAATAAAAGCTTTTTATCACACTTCCAAGAACTGTGGTTTTAAAGCTTTCATGTAAAAGTCCATCTTCATAACAATAAAAAATATATACTTCATTTTGTTTTGCTTTGCACCACATCGGATTCTGAGTTTATTTGTTAATAAATCAATCAGTACCATGCAAAGATACTGGGCTGGGTTTTCTTCATGAATAATGTGACTTTGCAGATTTCTTTAAAATGTTGTGCTGGAGCAGTGGAAACAAAGTCCCTGTAAAATCAGTAGTTAATAAATCAAAATTTAAGGAGGTGTCAAGTGAATGCAATCTGCAGGATTTAGAGATAATTGCCTCTCTGTTGCTTTGAGTTTTGGAGTAAAACCAGAACACAGTTTGGTGTGTCCTACATTACTATCAGTTGTTGGAGGAGCTAGACAATGCAGTAATGGACTGAAATCATTTGGAATACAAACTCTATATATTCTTAACACAATATGTTACAATGACGTGTATCGTTGTTGGAATGCACTGTATATTACAGCGGCTTTTGAAGCCATGCAGACTGATCGGTATTTTTCCCTAAACCTTACTCAAAGTAGTGTATCAAAATCTGACATGTTCATTCAAGGACATTTAAAGAAGTGGAAAATGAAATTGGTGACTGACTGCTCAGACAGACTATTGCTATTTAATAATACAAACCGCCTTTAGAGCCTTCATGGTGGAAAATAAGAATGAACAGTTTTCGAATCAATGTCATTGTAGCAGTGCAAATAACTACCTTTTGCTCCATGGACTATTATGACAATTCACATTACATCAGGTTGTCTTGACACCCACAAATTTGTCTGGCATAGAATAATTAGACAATGACTTCATCAGTAGAAAAATGCACTGATTAAGTTTGTCTAGACATTAAAATAATAATTAATAACTCAAAGGCATCAACAATGTGGTCAAAAAATGAATAAAATACACACTTAGCTGTGTATCTTCACATTATTTGTGCAAAAAAAAAATATGTTGCTGAAAACACACTCTGAATGACTTTCTTAACTGTTTCCATGACAACTCTACAATGGTGACAGTAATCATCTCTTGGTCTCGGGTCTCTTTTGGAAAAGAGGTTTTAATCTCAATGAGACTGCCTGATTAAATAATAAAATAAAAATAATCCAAAGAGCCAGTTGAGATGGATTTTACAGTTAGGGGCAATGTGGACCCTAACACAAAAAGCAGACCTGAAAGCTACATTACCCCCTTTTGTATCATCTCTGTTCAGGTTTTACATCAAGGTGAAATTATGCAATGTGTTTCCTAGGGCTCCTTATCTCTGAACCTCCTTTGTGCTTTTTATGGCAAACTTTCCCAGTGAATTTTTGTTCCCTTAAGGTTAGCCATGAGCAAAGTGGCTTTGCTTGATGCTAAGTATTCTCCTTCTGGAAATATACCAGAGTGTTAGCAAGCAAAAGGTAATTTTAGATGCTTGGGAAATGTAAAAGGGAAAAATATAATAAGCTAAGGGTCCCAGAGGTCTACTGAAATGTTACAAGATGATTTTCTATCTTCTACATGGGGTTTCTGTGCAACCATTCTTTTATACTTCTAACAGTAGTAATCGTTTATTTGAACTTCAGCAGCGTAACTGTACAAATTAGACACACACCAAATTATCCCTGAGCAAAAGTCTGCACTCTTTCATATTGTCATTATCTTAATAGACTGGTGCAATCAAAACTGTTCAATCAAAATGTAATCTTGTCCCCCATCTTGAAGTTTTCTTTGAATTTGATTTCTGAACATTTACTCTACCATCTAATCTTTCCAACATTCCCCAGCTTTACTTCAAGAACATGGAAGAAATACATCAATACTGCCTTTTGAGAATGTTTAATCTTGGTGGTTGTATAACAAATGGTTCTGTTTCTTTTCACCTGCAGTATGGTGGAATTCTGGTAATGCCTGCTCCTTTGCAGACAGCGAGATAAGTACATTTCTGCTGCCTTTTTAACTCCCTGTAAGATATCTGGAACATCTGTTTGAACACACTTCCCCATTAGCACCACAATGTGACAACTAAATCTCATGGTGTGTGTGTGCGTGTGTGTGTGTGTGTGTGTGTGTCAGAGAGCATTCAGGGTGTGATTAAATGATATCAAGAAAAACAGGCTGCCCAATAAACTTCCACTGAAGTTTCTGTTAACAGTAATAAAAGACTCAAATACTTGCAGCCAACACAAGCTTACTGTGATGCTTGAGGCCCAGAATAGGGGCTGTCATAAGACCAACATATGGGGAATCATAGCTGATATTTAAGAGGTGATGTTGTTTTTAAAGACATTGAAGTTCTCCTGGGTCGCTGATCAAATCAAATACTGTACCCCTACCGCAATGTGCTTTATTTCTGTTGTTATTCCAGGAAGTGGTTTTGCTGAGCATGCTGTTTTGGCTTGAGATCAAGTCTTTCGGCCATGGTAGCTGAAATATCTTGCATTTGCTGGTAGCTTGTTCACCATTGCTGCATGAATTGTCCAAATGTCAGTCGGTGGACAGGTTTGCCTCAGAAGAGTGAGCCATAAAAGAGAGAAACCTTAGCACCTTGCAAAGTAATTGCTGAGTCACTGGTAAGTGATCAATAGCTGTATCAACCATGCCAACATTTTGTGCTATTGGACAGTGGAAATTCTTCAGTACGGTAATTTGTTCTGTTTAGCTTTTAGAGCATCAATATTCAATTTGTAGCTTTGTCCCAGTTTGGGGCCTACCTCCTTTGAAGCCTTCATTTCAAGACCAAAGTAATGGTTTGACAATTCTTTTACATTCCAAACACTCTGAGAAATGTAGCCTTCATTCACTCGAATCTGGGAGTTAGCATGTGGAAAACAAGTACACCCTCACAGAATCAACAGCATGGTTGTAGACTCTTACTCTTGTTATCTCCGTGATGCTACAGCCTTTTGAGGTGGAGGTGCATGTTTAAGGGTCAGATATATTCCAAAAGAGACTCGGACACAGACATGGACAGCGCTAAACAGTTTTGTTTGTGCAACTCTGGGTGTCTGCATATTGGCGAACATTTTCACTCATAAATTTTAGGCTACATGCGAACGGTCTACACGGACAAACGTGCAAACCCTCACAGCTGTGCAGACACAAAAAGTAGAATTTATGCTTTAGCCTACTAGTGTTCGGGCCTCTTAAGTCTACAGTTTTCTAAGCCGAAACCGTTCCAGATGTTGGTTGAATTGGGACCCAGCTTGTCAGTTATTCTTTAGGGCTCCATTTAGTTGGTTATTTTCCACATGTCAGCATAAGACGGCTCATTCTCTCTGAGAAGACTGACAGTGGCATGATGGAAAGTCATGTGGAAACAATAACTAATGAAGGTACTGGCTGATAATGTGAGTGTATGGTGATTATTTTAGGGCTTGGGTCGGAAGCTGATGTTTGTATGCTATGCAAATTGGAGGGATTCTGTGAATGCATTATGAACATTGACTGTTATTGCTCATGCACAGTTGGGATTGCAGATGGAATGAGATTTGTTGTGTTTATGTGTCTGTTTGTGTGTGTGCGTGAACCATGAGTAATTCCCTGGACAAAATTATCCCAGGAATTCCTGGGTTAAATTTATCTCAGAAATTACACATGGCAGCTCTGCCATTTCTATTTCCTTTTAGTCAATGTATTTCCAGGACACAACTTATTTTTTCTTTTGTCTATTTGGATATTACGCCCCAAAATAAGTGGAATCAGTGATGTAGTGCCCCATTACAATTTATCAAAATATCATCTTGGTGAGTCCAGGATGAGTCAAAACATTTCAAAAATGGATTATTGGCTTCCTATTATCATTTGCCCTTTTATATCTCTGGAATGTTAAATGACCAAAAAGCTACTTTGTTCGATTTACAACAACGTCAGTTTAATGTCAGTTTTGTTTCCCTGTTATCACCTATTGTGTTATTTTTTGGACCAACATGTGGGCAAGTCCTGCATACAAATCAGCGTTGCCCTTCAAGCTGTTGTCCATACACTCATTATTGTGCCTGCGATGTGAAATCAGTGTGACACTGTTGACTGTGTGACATATGAAGGCACTAGGTTTTTGCATCTCACCTTGTCATTTCACTCCAAACAGCCATCATAATCTCACTTAAATAATAACAGAACCTATGATTAAATATCTGTGTAATCCTAGAGAAAGGGAGACAGTCATAGCACAACGCACATTTTAATAACAACTTATAATATGAACAAATTAAACCACTTGGAACTAAAGTATTGCCTACCAACCTGTGGATTGTGAAAATGTATTTATTTTAGCGTCACTTACAAGTCATAAAATATATTCACATATCTAAAAGATAACTTATAATATTTTAACATGTTTAATGACGTTTTAGTGAGACATGTTGCCTTTTTTGGGTCTTATGGTAATGAAGTTTACCTGAATACTGAATTAATAAAATTACATTATGTAAAATATGTGTAGCAGTGATGAGGAATGAAGAAATTAAATATTAATATATTTGTGTAATTTTCTAATATCCTCCATACCAAAATGGATAATAGTAACTGTAATGTAACTGCAGATGCTTTGAAAGCATTCTGTAAATGCCATGGAAATGTTTCTTAAATGGAGCCATTGTATCCAGAAAAGCCATTTTTGTTGCTCATCACCTCTTTCAGAGAATCAGATAGGGAAATGAATGAAGTAAATTATTTTCATAAAGATCTAAGATAGAGGCAAGACCAGTTTTTTTATATAAGCCTTTTGATATATACAGTCAATTCTGTAACTTTAAAATAATGCCCTAAAAATACTAAATAAGAAATATTGCATAAGGCTTTTAAACACTCTTTAGGTTGTAGAAATCATTTTAAAAATTAAAAAGATGAAAAGAGAAACTACATGGTAGTCCAGGGTGTAAGCACAAGTTGGATCATTCAAAGGCACTGGACATGAAAGTTTTTTTTTTTTTTTTACCAAGATTTAAAGGTAAATATAAAGAAAGTGAACTACTGCAGCGTGCCTTTGAGCAAGATACTGAAGGCAGCTGCTCCGTTGATGCTGCTTTGTTTTTCTGACCAGTCCTTAGTTGTGAAAGTGTGGGAAATGTATGTACAGAAAACAGGGCAGTGCTTGAAAAGAGTATGTATGCTATGGTGACTTTTTCTGAACGAGTAAGCACTCACAAGGCATTCACCTTAGCCCACCGAAGCTGGTAGTGTTTTCCCATTCTATTAGGCGTCGCATGGTTCCTTGCCAGTGGATACATTCTTATCTGAGTGATACGCACACACGCGCACACACACACACACACACACCAATGAGTAGGTCAAGCATAAGGTGACCTAGCTAAGCAATTGGATGAAATTACGGTTCTTACACAGCCCTTGGCCCTGTGCCTGGTCAAAGCAATTGTCCCTGACATTGTGCATTTGTGTACACTTGTGTGTGTCTATATGAGAGAGAGATTGTTTGTCAGACTCCAAGAAAAGTGGGAGACTAGATTCACCTGCATTGAATATCAAGTAAATGAATTATTTTTCCATGGAGGAGAGAAAAGGGAGATGCTGAAATTAATCTGAGTAGCCAGCTGTCTTTGTTCCCTGTGCACTTCGCTGATGATGTATTCTCCTGTCTAAAAGAGGATGAGATGAGTAAGTGAGAGCCTCATACTTAATGTTATCCACACAAAATTATTTGCAGCGAGGATGCTTGTTTGGAAGGGTAGAAGGTCAAGTCACTTCACTTACCTTCGATAGCTATGTTTGAATTAAAAAGAAGAAAAGGGCGAAGATTTGTAGGAACAAAAGATTATTTCTACCATAATACCATGATGGAATTATTGACAATGTTTTGGAGGTTTTTTGCAGAATCACTTAAATATTGGATTCAAAGTGCAATGATGTAATGAGGCAATAATGTTTTGCCAATGAAAGACTCTCATGGTGGTGTTAAACATACTGAAACATGGACCAAAGATAAGAAACATGCAAGACATTCAGTGGATAGCTGATGATACTTATACTGAATATTCTATATTCTGTGTGTACTTGCAAGCAAAGACAGGAAATTCAAAACCAGAATTTTCCCCCCACAGCTCGGCGTGTCAGCAGTCAGCTTTAAAAATCAGCCTCAGTCCTGTAGTAACAGAACTTCAAACATGACTGCACCGCTGAGCTGATCGAGTCAACTTCCTGAAAGAGCATAATTCAAACTCACAGAAAGGTTTAGTTTATTCAAAATGGTGAAAATGTCAAGTGAGGAAATACTTTTTTTTTATTGTTAAAGTATTATTAAGAAGTTTGAATATTCAGTATTTAGTTATAAGTATAGCTTAAGCGATCCTCATTGGAAGACCTCTAAGTAATTCAACACTTGAATTTATTTTTCTGCAGTGGCTCCTAGATTCATAACTTCTGAAAACAAACTCTCATTTCTCGTTCCTCTTTGCTGAATTCCATTATGAACCGACAGCACAAAAACTGCTGGGACCAACTTTGTTGTCTGGCGAACTAACTGGCAGGGGGTTCAGAAGGGAGGCATTTTTTCTGCTCAGTATCTTCCAAAATACATATTTATGGCTACCTGGAGTTTCACAGAAAAAGTGTTGCTCCTGGATCGTGATCGGTGTGAATACAAACAAGTTAGGCTTTAATTCTCACCGGATGAAAGATCTTCTGCCTTTAAATGTGCATCATTTCATATATACAGTCCTCTAAACAAGAAAGGACAGGTTTAGATGTGTGTTGTTACTCCCTCATCAACGCCCTAGTATATATAATAGCCATTTATCGTTCATCTGGTTTTGCTTGTATGTTTGTGAATGAAGTCTGTCTGTTTTGGGTTTTGCCAGTTTCCCTATGATGATTGCTTTCCTCTTGCTTTTTTTGTGAACTTTGTGACCAAGTCAACCTTCTTTTAAATCTACCTATTCTGTCTACATCCACACAATACAATACAATACACTCAGTAACTCCACTTTAAGCTACCATGCATTCGTTTTAAAACCAATCTAAAGAGGTACCACAAAATTTTGTACCGACATTCACTGTCCCCAGAGGATGAATCCGTATGAATTTGGTAAATCCCCTGACCTCACATCTAGTGCCATCAGGAGGTCAAAGTTTTCACCTAACCAGTGAAGTGTTTCCAATATCAAATGGATTGGTACAAAACATTAATGGTTCCCTAATGAAGTTGACGTGTGGTTTTGAGTGAAATGTTCAGACAACTATTGAATGGATTGTGGGGGTTTTGGGGGGGTCAGACATCCATGTCTCCCCAAGGATGTAATTGGACTTTTTGTCCAAATACCTGCAAAACCAATGATGTTCACAGCAGTCATAGCTAATTAGTTAGAATGTGTGCTTGTTCACTGCTGCGGGATTTGTTCAATTGGAGTAATTAACACATCTCACTGGTATTCTACTGCTCATGTATTTTCTGAAGTGGGGGGGGCAGCAGGATGTGTGCACACATGCATATTAGTAGTCCATACCACAAGCACAATACATTATATCGTTTCCAATAATGACCAGCCTTCGTCACAAGCGGACGATTTTTAATCTTGGAGCTCTATTTTTGCTCCAGTAGGTCCACTTGAATGGTAAATTAGAACAAGAAAGTAGTAGTACATCTCTATTGTACCCCTTAAAAAGTGATCATTTTAAATGCGTCACAGGCCTGGGTCCTTCAGGGCTCAATTTGAGGGGAAATGCAAGGGTGTGCCTTTGACTATTTTGAAAAGAATATCCCCTTTTTTAAATTGCCGCCCCATTTCCTTGCCTAACCTCTCAATTGTAATTCTTGACATTTAGAATCTATCCATATATTTAATTCTAGCAGCTTTGGTTACATCTGAGACTCCTCTTGTGGCTATACCAGTGTCGCATATGTTAAGCAATCAACAGGTTTCTTTTTCAGACACAATAATATGGTGTAATTCATATCAGGTTTTGTCTGTATGAATCTCAACTTGTGTGTGAATCAAGAAATCCAGTTTACAGTGAGAAAATTGTCCAATTGTCCCAAATACCCAAAAATTACATACTTCAAAATTTCTTTTTACGAACAATACTTACATTTTTTTAAATGCAATAATATTGCAAATAATATTCAGTTAAGCATGGCTATCATATAAGTACACTTGAGTTAGAGCCAACTGTCCCTTTAAAGGTCTGTAGCTCATTTGCATTGACCTGTTCCTCTGTGAGCGCGCTCAGTGGGGAGTCGACAGGAAGCACAGATGAGCCAAAGGAGGCAGTTATTTGAATGGCTGCATGCAATTAGTCAGGTGTTGGCACTGCATGGGGCATATCAATAGCAGCCCCCCACCCCCACCTTCCTCCCTCCAGTAATGTGAAGGAAACAAATGCATCTCACTAAAGACTCATCATTCCACCCAGATGATGTTTGCTGAAAGCCTAATGACTGTGTCTGTGAGCGCATGCGCAATCGTGTGTGTCTGTGTCAAATTCAACCTATCTAAATTTAGTTTGCTCCTTTCAAACCCTTCCATGTGCTGCGACAAACACAGTACAGGCTCTTTTCCACATCCTCCGAGGCACATTTCAACCTATTAGCTACACTCTAAAAAAAAAAAAAAGGAAAAAAAAAAGCAATATTGGCTCCTTCATCATTTCTCTATTTTCTCCCTGTAGGTGAACCCATAAGTGTTTGATCTTTTTTTGAAGTGGAAATCTCTTTTATCCTCATGTTCAGTCACATGTGTCATGACCCCTTAACGCGTATGAGCAGAGAATCTATGTTGACCTATAATTAGTCAGCGTTTGTCAGACTTTCATGGTAACCATTGAAGTTTTCTATGTTTTCACTTCTGGTGCCCTCCTCTTGTTGAATCATGACCTCTCAGAGTACCAGTTATTCCAGCTGAATGCAAGATTGACTTGTAGCAGACCTTTTTCTGTACAGCACTATTTTCTAGGATGTTTGATTTCCTCGGCTTTCTTGTCTTCTAAGAAAATAATTAATCAGAGCCTTTTTTCATATTTTTCTTTTACAGAAAAAAATGGTTGCCAGAATGAAGACATACAGTGACAAAGATGTGACTAAACTGCTTAACACAGAACATCAAGTTTTTTCTGGGAGTGAATTAGCACATCCATCAAACCTGGGAAAGTGTCCTCTTTGAGAACTTGTTTGACCATGACAATCCATTTTGAACCTTTTTATTTTAACATTTTTAAATTACAGAAACTGCTTTCACAAAAGCAAAGCCAGCATTAGTCATTTGTTTAAATGCTTAATTTGACTTATATTTATCTGACCAAGGATCTCTAGCAACCACATCAATTTTTGACTTATCTGTCAGGAATAAAGGGAGATTTTTTTTAACCCAAACTATGATGTTTTTCTAACATTAACCAAGTAGTTTTTGTACGTGAACCTAATCAAATCTTAACCATTGCTGTGTCAGATCAGAAAATGGCCATCGGGGTCATATTTTCTTTCATCTGGAACACTGTTCTCTACAATGTGGTACACAGCTTCACTTAATGCATGAAGAAAACAAATAGTGTTTTCTCTCAGTTTCCTGAAAGAGGGTTAGGGTAGGGGACAGGGAGGGTTGTTGACAACAGCTGGCAGATAATGATGCATCTCCTGAATGTCTTCATCTCAAGGCTGATGGTGGTGAGAGATGAAGTGGGTCTGAGCGGCAGCCATTTTTATCTCCGTCATAAGAAAACCATTTTGTTTACTCTCCTCCATTTGTTGGTTTATGCAACAGCAAGCACATTCCTCGGTTCACGGAGGCCCTTTTGGTCAAAAGAGGAAAATTAATATATAATATTACACATAATCTGTCAGGTGGACCACACACATCTCTTCTGTATTTTAACATTGGAGAAATATATTTGAATGTCATGTGTCTTGGAGTATTGTCACGGCCCCCACTGAGAAAAAAAAAGATGTTCCAATTGTGTATATTTTTAATGGCTTTAATTTAATGGGAACATCATTAGGAAACCAACTGAGCCTCCAAATAAAAACCATTATAAGTCTGTCATGGAAACCATTAAATCTCAAAAAGGAGACCGTACACACCATCACAAACCCTTACAATCTAACCCATAATGGAAACAACAGGAAACATCTCACTGAAAACATCATATATCCACAAACAGAAATGCTTTTAAAGACTAAAATAAAAATAAACAAAAAAACATTATAGGCAATGGACAGTCATAGACCTTTTTAAAGAAGCCACTGTAAAGTGTATTCAGTATTACATTGCTTCTTTTGTTACTGTAAAACAAACAGTAATGATCAGAAACAACAGTGTCAATAATTGAGGTTAGCTCCATTGAGAGTCCATGATGTGTGACACATTTCAGATTGTGTCCATATATATATATATATATATATATTAGTCCATAGAGCATACAGCATTTTTAAAACCCACTGCTTTGAGTCAGCAGGATTGTCAAAATGGAGCTTAAAAACCCCTGTAATAATCAGTCTGTCGTAATTTGAATGAATGATGGATAGCAGCTCAGAGAACTCATCTAAAAATATAGCACTCTGTTTGGGGGGCCTGTGTACTGTAACTGCTCACACACTGGGTTTGCATCTCAATAAAACAGCGGGGTATTCCAAGGATGGAAATTCACCGAATGAGTGAGAGGATATGCGGGTGATTCCTCTCTGATTTTGACAGTCTCTAGTTAAGATATTATTATACAGCACTTTTAAAGACATGTAGAGTGGTTAACAGTTCCGCAATATAGGTGCTTTTTAAAATACTTGTTAGTAAGAAAAATGTAGAATAACGATGTCTGTTTGAGCTAATATTGCTGTCAAAGACAATACTAAGTTTTCACTCCATCAGTAGATTGACAGAAAATGAATTTAGATAATTGATTAATCGTTTCAGTAATTTTTCAACCAAAATTGCCAAATATTCTCTGATTTCAAGTTCTCAACTGTGAGGATTCGATACTTTCCTTTGTCATATATGATCGTATTGTTGGGCTTGGACTGTTGGTTAATATAGAGACATCCACTTGTGAATGTCTTGAAAACAATTCATGAAGGTGCTAAGATATATATCAGTATCATCTGCGTAAAAATGTAAATTTATTTTATGTCAATGTATAAGATGTCCCAAAAGCAGTATATGAATAGAAAATATAATTGGACCAAGCACAACTTTGAAGCACTCCAAAGGTCAAACTAGAAGTGGCTGATCTGGTGTCACCAATACATACACAAAATCTCCAATCTTTTAGATTTAAGATTTAAAACATTATAAAGCTATTGATGCCCTCGCAGTTAATTGATGGATGGAAGTTTATGGAAATTTAAGGGCAAGGCTTCAGTTAAAATGGCATTGCTAAACCAAGTTAAAAATAAAAGAACAAACCTTTTTTTCATATACATAAATACAACTTGGGGCCTGTTAGGTTGTAACATTTTACACACCAGCTTTACTGCTGAGATCTGTGGATACAGCAACATTGCTCTACAAAGCCTGTGCTATATTGACATTTGCAGTGTCATGCTCAAGCTGTGTAACTTCTAATTAGAGGGGATATAAATCAGATTTAAATCGTTCACTACGTGGGTTGAGTGACAAAAATATGACTCCTAGTAAAGAAGGAAAACAAGTATAAACCAGTAGGAATTTGTGGAACAGTCAGTGAGATACACACAGTGGCTCCCAGCCTGGTAAAGGGGGACAAAATGGCTGTTCAGGGGAAGTAGTGAGACAGAGGCAGGGACCCTGAGGGAATCAATAATCACAGTGGACAGTGGCAGACTGTGCAGTGGTGCCTGCCTGCTCCTGTCAGTTATGCTGACATGGCTGCTGGGCGGCAGGAGTGATGTTTAAAAGAAACAACTTCTCCATCTCATCCACCTTCTTTCTCATTCTTTAATTAGGAACGACCTTGGTCAATAAATAAACGGCTCATTGACCTCGCTGTCATCAAGCCGTCTATGAAGTATAAAGTCAGTATTTGCCTCACTTCTTTGTGCATCATGTCATAGTAAAATAGACCCTTTCATGGCAGGGGATGTGTAATGGTGAGCGATTGAGCCACTAATGGCATTATATTAGGCCAAATGGAGTTGTATTATGTCACTGTAGTTAATGGCTAACTGCATGCATGGCTCATTCAAGTTATAACAGTTAAAGTTCTTTCCATCGTTTTCTCTCTCTATGGCTCCATGTTTAATCTTCTAATGTTGCTTTATTTGGCTTTTTAAATTATCCAGAACGGCAGCGGTTTGTCTGCCCAAACTGGTTAATTTATGGGATGGAAATGTTTTTGATGCCTTAGTTGTGCTATGATGGACTTAAAGTGGACATTTTTTGATCTCTTGTGTATTTTCTGGCTTTGAGGAACACACACTTGTGGCTGCTGCATGCTGTGTGTGGTGGATGTGTGTGTGAGAGCTCTAAAGATGGATTATGGTTCACTTAAGCTGCTGTTTTGTGGATGTGGCGTTCTTGCTGAAATTGTATATGCGAAAGGCAGTTACATTATGTGAACTTAGTTTAGAGCAGTGGAGGCATTCCTTGGTGAATAATCACACACAACTCAGGCGACTCAGAAGCCCCTCTCTAATTACAGTGCTAATTGCATTATAACTTATGAAAACATTTCTTATGCTCATATCAGCCAGACATATCAGTTACATTCCTTTTTTAGTAACCAGTTATCCTGTATGATAAAACACTATAGTTTTCCAAAATTCTCCTATTTTATTGCCAATATATTTAATTTTTGTTATTAACAAAATTAGCACTGAGTCAGTGTGTTGCCCCATTATCTTTTATTTTTAAACATGATCTTACTCACAATATGATGAAATATGTCCTTGAGAGTGTTTTTCTGCTGCCATCGGCTAGTATTTGGATACACTGTATGGTGCCATTAGAAACCACAACAGTCCTGGATACCCTGTTGGACTGAGGTACCATGTCTACAGGATAAGACCCCAAAGAGGGTTGGGGTTGGGGTTTAAGGGTGCCAGTAGTATTTGTATTCAGCCTTAGAGGTGGCCCTACAAGAGAGATGGAACTCTGTCTAAAAACATTTCACCACCAACAACTTTTGGTAGGGACATTGCAGTCCTGTATTTGGATTTTAATGATGCAACAGCCCTTTTGTTTATACTGGGATCATGAATTGTGCCTTTAACACAATCAACCAAAGTTGCAAAGTAATGCAATAACATCCTGTTCATGTTAGAAGAAGTATTAAATGCATTACATTTGATGAGGTTTTGACCTGTGCGGGACTAAAGAGGTCTTGACTCCTCTCTATCTGTATGGTCTGCAGGCCTCAGACAGCGTAGAAAGTAGTGTTGTCCTGTGTTTGTCCCACTCTCCTCCTATGTGCTTGTAATTACCTCTCCACCATGATCCCTTAATACCGCCAAGTGGGCAAAGACACCTCCAGGGTTTCTGTGAGTGTGTGTGCCTATGCCTGCCTATTCCCATGTGAGTTGAGCTGTGCGTTTGTGTATGTATACGTATAAATTTGTGTGCATGTGCAGGAGTCCTCTGGGGCTTTTTGCGCGCTAGATAAATAATGATGAATTACAGATTGATTACCCAAGAGTGAAAGCTCTGGTATTAAACTTATTATGGAAGGCTGCAACCTGTGAGTTGTGTATGTGTGTTTGTGCGCACACAACGCCCTTAGCTCCTGCTATGCTCATAATTAAAGGAGTAATATTTCTGGGTCATAAACATAAGGAATTGGCAGCATGGGTTTTTAAATTATATTGATTGGATATAGTTTGTGTGCTCAGGGCAAGGCAGCAGCTTTACAGAGCATCAATATTTTACCTGTATACTTCACAGACACATTGAGTGGGTGGTCGAATTGATGTAGCTTTTACAGCCCTTGCAGAGTAATAACCTGTGTCGACCTGCATTTTGCAACATGAGAAATGTGTTGTTTTTATGTTCAGACACATTGGTGAATTGCACAATTGAGGACTCGAGAGTTGTTTTCAAAGTAGCATAGTGATAAGTTTAAGTAGAAGAGGCGATTCATGAGAAATGCCCTCTCTAACTGTAAACGCATGCTGCTATAGCTGCCACAGTTCTGTACCGACTGGTGTTTGCTGCTTGCTAACTGTTGCACCCTTTATTCTTGGTGCAGAAATCAATTACCTTTTTTACAACTTTTCACAACAAATGCCGCGTTCACGTCATATGGGATGGATGGCAGAAATGGAAAAGAATCCTATGTTAACAACTTGCGAGAGTTCACGTCATCAAGACAGTTGTATGATGGTTGTGTGAGGATTAAAATACTGTGCATTGATAATATAACACCATATCCATTACCTTTTGGGTTTAATCACGTACAACAATGGTCTTTAGCTGATGTGAGGCGTCCGTATTTGTTTTGTTTTCAGGCACTTCCACATTAGTAACTGCTAAGTCGGATATATCAGACCTTTCAGAAAAATCCAGTCGTATTTACTACTTGGAAGTTTGTATGAATGCATGTCATGTGAATTCCTCACATTCTAAGCGTGGAATACTGATTACTTTGCTGTCATGGAAAATCAATGCAAAATAAAATCACTGGGACAGAGTTTATCCCCCAAGTGAGGTGAAGTATCTGCAGGTTTTGTTCACAAGTGAGGGGTTAGATGGACCATGAGACTGATTGAGGACCTTGGACAATTGGAAGGAAGTCGGAGTACAACTGTTACTCCATGTTGAAAGGAGCCAGTTGAGGTGATTTGGACATTTGATTAGGATGTCTCCCAGACACCTCCCTCTGGATGTATTCTTTGAACTCTCAACTAGAAGAAGACCCCTGAGCCAACCCAGAACACACTGGAGGGATTAAATATCCGATCTGGCCTGGGAAAGCCTAAGAATCCCCCAGGTGGAGCTGGAGGAAGTGGCTGGACTTTGCCTCGCCTGCTGCCACTGCTGATAAAGATGGATGGACGGATAAAACCATGCTCTCTCTTTGAGTTGCTGCCTCTGAACTTTGTCCAGGAGGGTATTTTGGATCTGATGGTCTCTTGTAAGTCGGTATTTTATGTCTCACTCGTGTGAATGAATGTGCTTTTGTTTTTATGCTGCAATTGTTGTGCATTACAGGTGTCCCATTCCCATGGTACATTATGCTGTCAACATTTTGCAAAATGCATTACATAATGCTTGGCAAAAGAAGCAACTTCAAATAACTGAGGCACATTTAATGCTCTGTTTTAAATTCATTACATTTAAATATTTTTACTTTGAGTAAGTGTATCTGCCTATGACATTTTGTCTTTATTGCTGATTCAAATGTCTTGAGTGGTGCATTTGAAAGCCTACATCCACATTGCATACGCACCATATTTCCCACCATAGGACTCCCATATCCTTTCCAACAGTGGTTATTTTAATCTTTTGCACCACTGTTTCACACCACTTTAACGCTCAAACATTTCTTAAATCCCCAACCCCTCACCTGCATCCACCACTGGACAAACAAGAGATTTATCACAGTTCAGTGTTGTGCTTCCCCCATTTAGCACCCTCCTGCTTCACCAATAGAATGTAATCTGCACAGAGGGCATTTATGTTTCCTTTCATCAGTATAAATACATGCACTCGTTATTCGTAAGTATTCCTGTGAAATATTGGTCTATGCTTTAAGAAGAAAAGCTTAATGGTTCTTTGTGGCATGATGCGACTTTAAATCTAGGGCTTATAAAGGTTCAGTGATGTTTACACATTCTTATTGAGAAAGCCAAATGTGTTTGACTACTGATTTGACTATGCTGTTTTTTTTTGCTTTTAAACAATTTTTCTTGCTAAATTCTCCAATTGCCACGGGGGCACTATTATCTACACCATTGCGGTGTGTGGTAAACAGTGTTCACACCATAGGGAGTGAATGCTGTAAAATGGCCTCGTCTTCACTGGGCGTAATATGATCATGCGGGGCAATCATCAGACCTCATGGCTCCCTGAAAGGCTGTTCACATATTACAGATTCACCATCATGCTGAACAGTTGGCGACTGTGGATTGAAGTGATCCTTTGACTTTCTAAAAGAGCACATTTAGAAAAAGAAATAATGAAAGGCTTGCTGGCTCATTTAAAATTTCCATTGTGCAGAATTGCTGGTTTTGTGCTCATCACTCCAGGATATGTCTCTTATCCAATTGCATCTTGGAAACAAGTGGTTTTCACATATGGTAGCTTTATAAACATCTGCTTATAAGACTTAGACAATCAGAGAAGTACTGCTTAAAGTCATATTACTTTGCTTCTGCAATTTGTGCTATTTAGTACCCATCCCATTAATGTTTTCTGTCCCCGGTGCACTTTGGCACATAACACCTTGCCAACAGTTTGTTCATGCTTGGCATATGTTTCATTTCTGGTCTGTTCCTCTTGCCAAATCAAACAATTTGCAGTTTTTGTAGCCACTGCAGCTGTAAATTGGGCACTCCGTGGCCTCTTTGAAACTCTTGCTGGCTCACGTTGCTTTGAAAAGGGACATAAAAGAAGTTATTGTCAAAGCTCTTTTAATCAAACCCATACTGCTGACTGGCATTCAAATTAATGACTCTCCTGTGCATTTGTAATAGTGATTTACTTACTTCAAAGTTGAAAATCCCTCTTTCATGTGGCATTTCCTTAATTTGGTCCACTTCTTGCACACCAAGTACTTGGTGTGTGTGTGTGTGTGTGTGTGCGTGTTTGTGTGTGTGAATTGAGTATGTGTTGTAACATTTACATTTATGCCCCTCGTGCTCAATAAGGCAAAAAGTCAATTTTCTTCAATAAATGCTGTTATTCACTGAAGCCAGCTATTTCATTCTTTATAGGACAGTGGGCAGTCCAGCCTCCCTTAAGCGTTTTCTCTTCATTGAAACAGTACAAATGACACTTGGAAAATGGTGATGCAGAAATATAAAACAGAAGCAAGAGGCAATATCTTCCATGAACAGAATGATGCACAGGCTTGTATTGTAGATACCCCAGGGCCCAAGCTGATAAAAGACCAGAGACCCATGAGAACCATACAAACTCCCTGGGAGTCCATGATCACCACCTCCATGATATTGTCTCAGACGATTTTTAACTTGTGCAATGATTGATAGCTCTACTGAAGACAGAAGATATTTCCAGGAGCTTTAGGATGATCTTATCAGTTCGAACAAACTGATACGGAGTCTTTAGAGTGCCAACAATATTAAACAGTGGTTGGCTATATTAGATACTATTCTATTAGTATCTAAAAAAATAAATGAATTATATAGATGCATTTTTGCAACAATTGACACTAAAGAACTTGTAAATATAATTTACCCATATTCTGTTTTTCTTATACTCTGCAAAAGTGCAAAACACAACTCAATGAATTTTGAATGACATGAAAGTATGAAAGCAACAGTATGTCATATACTGTATTTAGAGAGAGAGAAATTACATTTTAACCACACCTGAACTCGACCTCTAGTCAAGTCCATAGCCAGGTAGCAGAGCACTAGTCAGTATGTATGTATGTATACAGTGTAATGGATTGACTCTGTAAATTGAGACTGTTACTGTTTGATAGATTGCAAGAGAATTGCGAGGACAGTAAGGTTGGCCTCCTGCTGCTCTGTCAGACCAGAGTAGAGAGGGGTGAAGGATCTTCATGCCTGATGCTGTGCTGGCTTGCTAGCATTAGCAGCTTTCCACAGCCTACTGAGTGCGTGAGTTGACCACTGAGAGCTCCTGTTAGGCTTCTTCAGTGATGGTTGAACTTTATGTTATTTTTAGCCTGCCACACTTGCTGCATGTCGTCTTATGAGAAGAGAGCTGTCTAGGATGTGCAGGCATAGGGAAGCAGTATTGTTAGACGGAAAATGAATAACACAGCATGAGGAAATACTAAGTAATGATGTGGAATTATTAGTTAACACATCTAATGAATATAACAGACTATTGTGTTCTGACCACCATTAACGGCCTAATTTAGTCTATAAATCAAATGTGGATTTAGTCAATCATAAAATCAAGCGTTTTCTTTATATATCAGTTAAGGTGCTTTCAGACAGCAAGCAGTTACTGCTGCACCTGCTGCCCAATGATGTTGGTGTTCTGTATTTTGAGTGGACAGCAGCAGGGCGCAACTCTGCTGCCATGGCTACTGGCTACATCCAATCCTACGCTACAGGTTGTTGCCATACATCTTCTCTAATCTTATCACCTTACTAAAAGGTGCAGGTTTGCAGCTTATAATAGGGGAGATAATTACATAATTGACATGATTAGTATAGAAAGTTTAGCTAACAAATATAATAAATATTTATTGACCCAGACCCCATAATAAAGCTTTGAATCTTGACTCAGGGAACTCGGATACCTGTAAAATTAGCTCCTGCATTGTTTTTCCTCTGTGAGGTTTCTGTGGTTGCCATGGTCACATGGTGAGCCACGGTGGTGGCAAATAACCATGCGCGTTCATTCTGACATTGCAAACAATGGAGGCAGCAGCAGCAACTATCTCCAGCCTCATCCTTTAAGCTCAAGTTTACCCAAACCTCCCCTTAATTGGTCAGTTTTTCACTGAGGAGGGCAAAATTCCACTGCTTACCTAATACCTTCTAACTTTCTATGCAGACTACAGCCAAAAGCAAAAAAAAATCCCCTGATTTGCATATGCTAAAACAGCTAAACAGAATCAGTTGTGTCGATTTTTAGTCAAGTCAGTGCTGTATGATTTGAGAGCAGAATCCGTGTCACAGAGGGAAGAATTAATGTGATTATTTTGGCAGAAAACAAATGCCCTATGTCAGTATGTTTCCACATTCAGACAGTGAAGCTCAGTCCCTGCCAACTCTATAGTCCTGCCAACTGAAAAGGAACATATCATTGTCGGCTTTTTATCATAACGATTGCAAACAACAGAGCGTTTAGTGCTCTCCTCCCTTAAATATATATATTTTTTTTACCTCTGACTACACGTTTACATCTCACTGGCCAATTTAACTTTCATTGTTAATTTGGCACTCGGCTCGGACTTTCTGGGCCGCAATGCTTTGAGATTAGCCGTGACAGTTATGCTAATGCAAGCCCTCTCTTGGCACTCGTTCTTTTTTGCCTCGACCTAAACTATCAGTCAGAAAAAGACTGTTTAATTGAATTAATTGGGGGGAAAAAGTGATCACAGTGCACTGCAGAGCAAGAGTTAGAATATTGAGAGCTGTGACAAACAGCCTCACGCTGACGCCTCTCTGATGATGGACTGACAAGCAAGCTGGAAACATTGTGTGTAAACTGACCAGAAGACCAGAATTCACATTTGACATTTGTAGCAGGTTTCAGTGCAGATAAATACGCACATTCCCTCACATGCCCCCACTCTCTCTCACACACACATAGACTGTCGCATGGCTCTATCCCCAGGGAGACGTCCACTGCCTTGAATTCTGCTGCACCACCAATCACAATCTTCCAAGGCTCCGAGAACAGAACGACTGCACCCTACTGTATCTAAATATCACTGCCACTGTTGGAGCGCGTCTGTGTGTGTTTCGGCATGTGTGTGTCTCAATCACACAGATCCTGCCTAATAGTGAAGCTGACGAATGATTCATTGTTTTCCCTAGATTTTTGGTTGGTTCTTCTTATTATGATCACAGATAATTCAAACTAGCTGCTTGGCCAGCAGCACTCGAGGCAAGCACATGGATATATTTACACTATGCTGGATATCAAGATGCACGTGCACATATCATATAAAGCTGCAATGAGGCTTGCTGACATCATCTCCCATGATCGGATCAAAACACAGGAGATTATCGTAACACGCAATGAGAGGAGAGTAACCGAAATGAAGGGAATCAAAAGGGAGATGTGAAAAGAAAAGAAGAGACAGACAAAATGAGAGGAAGGAGTAGAAGGGGAGAAATGAAACACAGAGAAGAGGAAAAGAGAGAGTGGAACAGAGGGTGGCTTAGAGGGGAGAAGAAGCAGTCTGACTAAGCAAGACGAGCCTGTTATGAAACAGCAATAGGCTGCATACAGACTGGCTTCTCAGATTGATTTATAAATGTGAGCTGACAGCTGAAGACGAGTGAAAACAAACTTTCTGGTTTTGCTGCCAACAGTCGTCAGAGGCTTGCAGGCATATTATTCACTGTCATGTGATTCAAGTTGTAACAGCGATTCTGGCTCCCAGTGGATTTGTCTAAATAAAGTCTAATAAAAATGGCATTATTGAATGGAATTCTTGATTGTGTTTTTCATACATGAGCTCTTTGTTATTCAGAAAAGTCTAATACCAGATTGGTATTACCCAATACAAGACTGAACCTGAATCAGAGACCTGAAGATATATTTTTGTTTTATTTCACCCCAAATGTCATTTTGCAACTCAATAAATCTGCAACTTTTGGAAAATGCCCATTTTTAAAGTTGTGAATAGTCAGGTTTGCATCCAAATGTTTTACCAAATTTCCAGAAAATCAAAGAAAATGCAAATGAATGCGCATTTCCATCCACTACTATTATACAAATATTAGGAATTAGGCATGATAAACAGCTGGTGGCGCTAATTCTCCAGTCAGGTGCCATTAAACCATTGTAGAAGAAGAGGGCGCACCGAGTTGACATAATTAAAAGAGCACCAGTCAAACAAACTGGAGGTTTGTTTCATGTATTAATTCGAGAAAAGTTTACAGTCTCCTCATCTGCCGCCATTTTCTTCAGTGAACGTTTGAAGCGAACGTCATGATTTATTCGCTAAGCCCCTTATTCATTCAAACTAAGAAAAAGAGAACTTTCTTAGTAAATTACAATAATAACCCAAACATGGATAGCATGTACCAGCAAGGTATTTTTAGCCAGTAACTTTGGTACCATGTCCACTTTGTACATCCATATGAGAACTTGAACATAATGTACATTATTTCATAAATTGCTATGCAAACATTTGACATTTCACTCACTTCAGCCAAGTCGAAATTACTTAGTGTGCATGCTTTGTCCAACAAATATCAACTGCCTTTACACACTCCTCCAGCCTACACACACACACACTCTCTCTCTCTTACACTACCTCCTGCTCCTCCCCCTTCTCTCTCTCCTTGGGAGACTGATGCAGTGGCTGATTGTGTGGGAAGTTCCTCTGTCATCGTTAGCGGGGTTGGAGGCACTTGTCAGAGTCCACATTAGGAGTTTCCTATGAACTCCCCTTTGCCTCGCTAGTCCCGAAGAACACACAGTGAGGGGTCAGCGGTACGCTCATCTTTTGAAGGAATACGTCAATGTAGGTCAAGGACTGCTGCCAGGAAGCTGGGATGGGTCATTTTTACAACGCATTTGTCATTATGTACGACACATTTGTATGTCCTTATAAGGAGGCACACATTTTTTAGATCACAAGTACAGTGTGAGGCAGTAAATGTACAAGTCAAGCAGGTTTAGAGTTTAAACTCAGGCTAGTAACCTAGATAGTTAACCATCCAGGCAACAGATAAATGAGCTGCACGAAATGAGGTGCCACTGCTTTGAATCAAGCAGGCAACCAATCAGCAGCCTACCTGGTACTGAGACATTTCTTTTCTTTATACTGAAAAGCAGCAAATCATCAGGGGTAAAGTTTAACAGGCAAAAATAACAGCTATGTATCAGCGAGGATTGAAAATGTTACTGAAAAAGGTTACCTGCTCGTGCGATGGTGTGCTTTATTGATTTATCCACCGAAGACAACTTTTATTGACATTTGCTTTGGTGGCTGGGACTATGATGTCACCTTTCTAATCCATACTGAAATTTTTCTTAATACTGTAAAAGCAGGCAATGAGTAACTCTCTTTCAACAACAACCACTAAGGTACCCTCGAGCAAGGCAATGTGCATTCAGCTGCACAAGAGGACTGTAGCTGTACTGTGCCACCGTAAGGTAGGAATGCAAATCAGTGTGCTGCTGAACCAGCAACAAAATGACCAGACTGTGCAAAGCGAGCGTTAAACTTCAGAGGAAGCAGAGAAGAAAAGAAACAAGAACGTGCTGAAGAGATATTATATCAAGATCTGATCATGAACTCTGTGCGCTTGTCAGAACCTCAGATCGCTCTCAAAGACCAGATGGAAAAGGATCAGCACAAACGCCACCAATCTCCACAGCTCAGCCATTCTGAGCAGTCTTCATTATGCAGGATAAAAACAGAGACACCTAAAGTGTGCATGAAATAATTCAAACTGTCATTCAAAACGTTTATTTGCCCACTGCAAGCCATACATCACTTGGCAACAGAATATTAAAAAGCAATAGAGAGGAAAAAAAATGTCAACAGTAACCATATACCTTGATATTGGAGATGATATGACTGTGGGCTTTTCACAGTGAAAAGATGAGATGTGTGCGCACAATCACAAATGCCTCATATGCCATGCTTCTATATTGAGATGAATCTGCCACGCTTAACATATTAGAAAGAAATACATACAAATATAAAGGGCACTTGCACACTCATCTTATTGAGCTTGTAGTAACAGTCAGCTGTGGCAATACTGTGAAGGTCAAAACAAAAACGGAAAACAGCAGTCGATGCTTTTAAGATGGCTTTGTGTCATCTTAAAATTGTTTGATCAGTGTGTGCAATAGGCCTATATGATGGTATCATAAACATGAGCCATGAGAAACGCATCAACATAAGCCTCTGTGTGGGTGCGCAAACACATCCTGAATGTGTTTTTTTTCATAACAGTTGGGTCTCCCAACTGAATTCAGAAGACAAATGTTACTGAATTATTTCAGTATTTGTTAGATTTTTAAATGAATTCCTCCTAAACAAGGATCAATAATGTCAATATAAGGCCTAAGCTAATGTCAGCATGCATGTGTTTGTAACATGTAAGTATGACAAATGAAATGAGGTGGGCGCTGGAATAGATCAAAATCACACGTTAGTGACTTAAGATGATTTTATTTATTATAATGTTTCATGATTATGCATGGAAGCCGAGAATAGCCTGCTTGCAATTAGTGTTTTTTAATGGCGTTGTCTCGAGAACTCGATAATCAACCCGTTGTCACGAGACAACAAAAGGTTGTTTCCCCTTATTTGCTTACTTAATAATGTTTGTCAAAGATCAGGAGTGCCATACCAGTATGCATAGATGGTGTCTTGACACTGTAGCAACTGATTTAAGCTCTACTTCAATCAAGGTCTAACAGGCAGAAATTATGTCTTTCTGTTAGAGATCACATTCAGATCAGTCCTTGTCATTTAAGGAGAAGACTAGGAGATAAATTAACCCGTTATCACGAGAAAACAAGCTTTGCTATTTTAAGATAACGAAATAATTAACTCAAGATAACGGCTTTTTTTTTTTTTCAATTGCAAGCAAGGCTGTTCTCGGCTTCTGTAGTTATGTTACTGTTGTATGTGCATATTGTCACCGGTGATAGTAAGAGTTGTTACCTGAGAGCTTTTGAATTCCAATGCTAAATACTCCACCTTGTCATGGATTCAGTTTGTCAAACAATGGTTATTTACTGAACAACGTAAGTAAGCTAGCTACCCTTTTTCAATGCTAACCGCATTGCCATCCTTGGGGTACCGGTAATTTGAGAGTAAAATACCATTAATAGCTGTTGTTGAATTGTAGGGTTATGTTATGTGTTAGTATGTTTACTGTACTGAAAGAGTGCCTGCTAGAGAAGTATGGGTAATTTCTTCTTGCATTACTTTAAAGCTAATCTAATCAATATTTTTACATTTCACAATGGATCAAAAGACTGAAAAGGTGTTGCTTGTTGTGATGAACCCACAGAAAATGATCACCCGACCCTGCAGTTCCCCTCAACTTCACTCAATTCATTTGTATTCAGTTATTTTGATATTGTAGTCATTAGAGACATGATCTGACGAAAGTGTGTTTTATTATTCCTTAATTCCAAATACCCATTTTTTAAGGGATTTTATGTTTGTATTTGCAATTGTGTGTGTACTGTACATTTACTACCGATTTTCCGTGTGAAATGTTTGCAAGGGTGCAGTTTGTAATGTGTGTGTGAGAGTATAGCTTTAGAGAGATTGAGGTCCTCTGAATGGGGGGAGTGAGTGTTTTAAAGCCAAAGCTCGCCACGTCAAGGAGATTAATGCGCTGCTATTGTCTCCGGCTCTCATCAGAACACTTTTATCTGCAGAAAATGACAGAGCTTGCACTTTTCATTATGTACGTTAGCTAGCGAGCCCGCCCCCCCCCTTCCCTTTTAAAAAAAGGATTGCTTTTGGGGGTGAATGTGAATTTGTGTGTGTGTGGGATGGTGTGTTTGTGTGTCAGAGGCAAAGAGAGGGGGAAGGAGAGTGTGAGAGATCTTGTGTGTGTTTGGAGTACAGTTTGTGCATGACCCCGTGTGTGCACGCGTGTGCATGCATGTGTGTGTATCCAGGCCTCATTTGTATGCCCTACTTGTCATTCTTGACTTCTGAATAAAATTTGACACAATAATTGATGTTTTATGTCTTGCAAACACGGATATGGAGAATATAGATTACTCTGGAGACGACACTGATCGTTTAAAGTGTCTCTGAAAAATGGGATGACAACTGCGGGACCAGCATGTGTCTTTGTTCTTTCCCCCAAAGTCCCTCAAGTTGAGTGGCTATAACTGTGTTTGTGTAAAATAACTGGAATATACTGTAACACTCCAGCCTTTGTTGACCCAATCAAAGAATGAAAGTGCTGCAATAGCCTGTACACATCCAACTTATACAATAGAGGGGCTACTTGCTTTTGCTCCTATTTGAAAGTATAATTAGGTGGAGACTATTAGTGCTTTTTCCACCAAGTACATTATTCAGACTCTGAAATGTTTACTCCTTTGGTCTGTGTTGGGGGGATGAAAACAGTATCTTAAAGAACACCTTCTGAAATGAACGTACCAAAGCATCTGATGTCATTTTTTAACGTCTAGTTAGTATGCTTTAAACTGCTGTGACTAGAAAGTAAATTAGGCAAGCAAGTCCATTGTACTTAGCGTATGTTACAGGCACTGGAATTAAACCTGGCGTAAATTCCACCTTCAAAATCACTAAACCTGTGTCTTGAATAAATAAATTCTCCCATTAAAATATTTTTTGAGTGGGCAGTTTTTGCCATAATTAGATAGTGAACAGTAGAGAGATGAGAGGAAATGACAGCAAACTTTCCCAAACCTTAACCATAGGTGCATTTTAGAACGGTCTTGCCCACTGCCCACCTATCTAACATTACAATTAGATAATTGAACGAAATAGCTCCCCATCACAAAAAGTAATAGTTGTAAGGGGGACAGCTAACCACCACCAAAATATTGTAAAAATCATCTTAAAATATTGTGGTAATTTGTGTACTATCTGCTCCAATTTACCACAGCAAACCTTCTGATTTGTATATTGTAATGTTTAACCCTTTTAAGTACAATTATGAAGGCCCCAGCAAGACTAGAGCCATTCTATGTTTGATTTTCAGGGGCCATCATGATGTTGAGAATTGAAGCTTACTTTTATTATACTTAACTGCAATTTAAACACACTGTAAGACTTCTGAAAGCTAACAGGTAAAAGAGAGTCCAGAACGCCTTGTTACACACTTATAAGAGTTTTCTTTTTGTTAGATGCAGGCTGCAGACTCTTCTGTGACTGATACTCAGGCAATAAAGAAATCTGTGCGTGCATCACTGTTAGTCGAAAATGAGATCAAGAAGCCACATAGGGACGTGAACAAAGCAAGCACTCAGCAGTAGACAGTCTCGACAACCATTTGATCAAAGTTTAGAGATTTAATGGCAGAAAACTTTGATGCTGCTCCACCAATTTCAATCAATCTCTCTGACAGATTATCACGCTTCATTTTGGGCCGGTGCACTTTTGAAGACACTCCACAGACGTGCACAATTTGTTCTTTACTATAAGAACATAAAAATCTCTTAAGTGGGTAATGGTAACCTCACCACATTGCTTATCTCAGAGAGGATCTGGTGTCTTTGCTTTAGAACAAAGAAATCCTTTAAAAAATCCTTTTCTTTGCTCCCCCCTCAAGCATTATACCTGCAGTGGAATGCATCACTTTCCCATAGAGACTGGCATTTCAGTTAATGCTGCGCCGAGGCCAGGCTGGTAATAGATCCATTTAAGTAATTATTTAGAGATGGAGAGAGAGGGAGGGAGACAGAGAGCAGGAGAGGCATAGAGGGAAGCAGACAAGCAGGAGTGGATGTAAATCCGATGATAATTACATGTTGCTCCAAAATCCTTAAGGAATGCAATAGACACCGATCATGGCGGGAACGGGAGAATGAGCGAGACAGATCGACATCATTATGAGAAAAAGGTGGGGAAGGGAAGGCGGAGGGGTTGATCTGTGCTAAACTTATTCACCATACACGGTGTGAAAAACGCAAGAGCAATATGTCACAGAGAGCAGAGAGAGCATATCACATACATTAGGAGTCTCAACACTGACACGCAAACAGCACCAACAGCGCCATTAAGGCCGTTTTGAATACCAGCAACCATAACAGCTACCGAGCCCCAGACTTGATTAGATTTCATTCTGACAGTGCATATATCTTCCTCTGGCCCGGCAGTGACTTCGGAGAGCGTAGAAATTGAATTGGGCAGAAAAGCGCACTAAACTGTGTTGTTATCGACAGTGGGAGGGTCTGGATGGGAGGCAAATGCAGGCACTTGACTTTTATAGAAGCAAACAGTTAACTACTACATTGTAATGTTTGCACGGATGGATGGATTTACACTGTATTTTGTTTGGTATCCAACAAGATTTGGATTTAAATTTAAATTCAGTAATTCCATAGCATTTTTATTAGCAAGCTTCTGCCATATGCTGACATATTCCATTTTCAAATACAGTGTCATCAACTGTAAAAAATATTGAAATGTTAAAAAAAAAAAAAAAGTGAAAACTGACTGCATTAACATTCGACGGTGGGTCATTGTTTGACAGAGGCACTATTTTTCACTGATACTACTGATAGGTTTGCTGTTTTCTCTGACAGATGGTTTACTGGCAGACACTTGGCATCTTTGTGTGCATCCTGACATCTTGAGTCCCTTTAATTGTTAGAAATACCTCAGTGTTTACCCCCAAACATGTGTAGTTTGCTTCCCAGTCGTGTTGCTGAGCACTGAATGAGTGCAGTGGGGAGATGAATATAGCAGGCAGTGTACCACAGTAGGCAAATGAATCCTTCTTAGCTTATTACACAACTGAACTGGGACATGCAATGTCAGCCAGTCATTTAATTCCAATTTACCATGGCCTGTCATGGGTTATATAATAATTAATCATCCATGCCAATTAGTCCAAACAAACTGCTGAGTAGAGGCAATAAAGAGATGGATGGCATTTGGTTCACTTTATATCTCAGTGCATCCCATTTACCAGCAAACACAAGCCGGAGCAAAGTGTGGAATTTTCAGTTTGACTTTTATTTACACACCGAGAGGCTGTGATTGGATGCAGCCCACTGGCACAGCACTGTAATCCGAGCAAAGACAAGTGTTGAGGTTGATCAGCCTGATGGACACTGCAAGGCTCTTAATGCAGTGCGGACTGGCTAATCAGGTGGACAGGGAGGGATCCCAGCGGGCTGGTTGGACCAGTCTGGATGGAACAGATTTATAAAGTGACCAGGTTGACTTGCTGTGTGAGACCACTGCTGGTGGTCCATATGGCAGGCTGTCATTTTCCCTGTGTGTCCGGCTGGCATACGCACAGCCACATAGACACATACACTGCTACTGCCACGGCCCTCCAAACAGGCAGGATCAGACTACTGTCCCCTCCTACACTAGACAAGCTCAGGTTTGTTCTGCAATGTGGTACATAAAGTGGAAAATCAAAATACAGGAAGCTGAAATGGCATGGCGTTTAAAATGAAGAAGGTGCCATGCACACTGACGTTGCCAACTGCCAGCTGCCAGCTTGTTTGCGCAATAATAACGTTGATGATGAAGCTGATTCATCGAAGTATGTAAAAATAGTAAGTGCTATGCTTTTAATGTTAGATAGTTTCGTCAGATATGTGTCATAGTTTCAATTGGGTCCTCTTTCCAAGGCAGTGAGGTGGTTGAACATGAGTCACAATGCAGCCCTGTCCTAACACCAATACACAGTATGAAAGAAAATGTTTTGTCTGTAATACAGGAAGGTAGTCTGTATAATTATTCACTTTGTAATATTTGATGTAATATGCAGTGAGCTTGCCATTTGGATAGGGAGTTAATTATTGATGCTGGCACTTTCTTTTGTATGTACTGTATCATTTTGGCACTTTCTCACTCTTCTTGATTCCTCTCTGACAGAAACACAAAGTCACAACTCAGAAGACCTGCTTCATGCATTTCAAATTAAAATGAAATACATCCCAACTATGGCCCTAGCACTCACTAGGAGGAATAAATGACTGAATCCAAATGTTTTACTTACCAACATGGATGATTGTACAGTATTTTATTTAACTTATTTGTACTCATTTAACTGTCTCTTCAATGACACTGGAGATACGGTTGCCTTTTGGTGTTAGAGAAAACCATCAGGGGAAATCAGAATATAAGGCATCACTTTGTCCCTTTGATGGTATTTCCTTGATGCTCAACATGCCATAAATGCAGCTGTGGGGATACAATGGCATTCAAATGCATAATTGCATAAATAAGTTCTAAAAGCTCTCATTTAGGCAGCCTGTTTGCAAATAATTCACAATGTTATTATTCTCTAGTGGTTATTAGCCATGCTAGCAGCATGACTAGGATAGCAGTGGTGCTCAATCTGTCTGTTTGTCGGTTGGTTGGTTGGTCCACCACTTTGGTACTACTATTGGATGGATTGCCATGACATTTTCTACAGACACTCATGGTCCCCAGATGATGAATCCCAATGATTTTTGGGATCCCCTGACTTATCATCCTGTGCCATCAGCAGGTTCAAGTTTTCATTTATCCTGAGAAATTATCTTCTTGATGGATTGGTAGAACTTTGGTGATCCCCTGACTTTTCCTCTAATGCCATTATCAGGCCAAAATTTAAATTTCTCCATCAAATACCTGCAAAACTAATGACATTCCCATCAGCCTCAACTGTGCTTTGTGTTTAGCACTAATTAGCAAACGTTAGCGTGCTAATATGCTCAACTAAGACGGTGAACATAAACATTATAACTGCTAAACATCAGGGCGTTAGCATTGTCATTGTGAGCATGTTAGCATACTGATGTTAGCATTTAGCTCAAACCATAGCTGTGTCCAAACACATACCATTTTCAAATCAAATTTGAGGCTGTGTCTGCACAAAAACAAACCACTTGTAAAGTGAAATTTTTTTGTAAAATGGGAAACAATTTCTGTTTGACAGTTGCGTTACTTGTTTTGCTTGATTTTAATGTTGTATTGACTTGGCAACCTTGCTGTAGCTTCACCAAGGTAACAGGCCTTTTAATCCATGTAACTTTGTTGTTATCTTATCTTCAAACTCAAATACAAATAATTTGAATGCAGCACACAAAAATGTATGCTTTGTGTTTAATTCTGCAGTGTACTAGGTCATGTTTTTACACTATAAAACATAACACGTGAAAGGAAAAGAATGTATGCAAAGTCAATGAGAAACTATGTAATTTAGTGTAAATCTCATCGGCTTATCTGCAGCCATCTTAATTCTCCTCTGCCTCGATCGACCCAAAAATGGTTTAATACATTTTGTGCAAAAACACAGTAGCATGCAGAGCTGTAATGTCAGTAATTGAAAATAGGGAAATTGACTGAATAGACAGGCTTTACAAGGGCGTATATTTCATGGCTGCCCGGATGAGCAGCTTTGGAACAGCCATTGAACCCTGAAATGGGATTTCTCCACAGAACATTTCAGATACTTGTTCGACAATGTTACTTCCATCGCTAAATGCAGAAATGCATTCAAATAAAATGCAAATTGCACTGAGGCAACCATAGCAATGTGCAGAACTGCGTTTTGTCCCTTTTGGACGGTATAAACTGTACATTCATGCCTATGTAACAGCCGGCCTGAAATATTTGCTTGGCAATCTATAAAGTAGCACATGCAGCACATTTCTTTCTTGCTGATGTACTGCGCTGCACATGGGGCTCGCCTCAGCCTGGTGCTGAATAGTTGTATCAACTTGCTCAATCAAAGAGAGTTTGCATGGAACAAGTGTATCTAATCCCCAAAGCAAATTGGATCCACTTGAAGATACAAGGCCAGCTAGTCATTAATTGTTATCCCAAAAAAGCACATTGCACTACCACCACCACTGTGGTTATCTCCATGGGGAGAGATGGAGAACTGGCCAAATTAAGATTCAGGATTTAGCAGCTGTCCCTCATTGGAGGAGGGAGTTCAGTTTGGGTCTTTGGGGAGGTAACTGGATCACAGCCTCACAAGTCTTTTCCTAGGTGCCATTGGATTCTGAGCAGCCGTGGGGACCTCCATTTAAGGAAAACCATTCAGGGCAGCACTTGTGAGATTGAAAGAGGAAGAGACTGAGGGAAAAGAGAGGAACATGGAAGGACAAATCATACATTGTTAGACACGCAGTTTGAGGCATGAGAAGTTCCAGAAAATAACTTTTCTAGCCGAGAGAATTCCACACACGTTTACAAGAATGTCCCCTGACAGAAAGAATGAAAGGCCATGTTGTGGATCACACCTGAGCAAAACAGCAGTTGAATACACTGAGTATTTTTTGTTGGGGAACATGGCAGAAAAAAAGCTCATGCAGGCAAAATTAATTTGCACTCTGGGCCCTTGTTTCTCAGTGGTGCAAAGGATCCTTGTTAAGCAAGTCTTGTTTTTAATTTGTTTTTATGTCCAAACGAAATGATAAATGCTTATGGTGGCTGTGTAACGAAGATAACACATATAGGTCCTCCTACCCCAGCTTTTGAGAAAGTATGTCTGCTAGTTAGAATTTAAGTTAAGCTAATAAGGTGAAGGCTGGAACCACTATGGAATCATAGGAGTGCCACAAAAAAGAATAAATCTGGGAAAGAATAAGACAATAAATGTGGATATATAAAGACAAATAATTCTTTTTCCTTTTGCCCTTTTTCTTTTGTTTTACCCTTTTGTTTTCCCTATTTGCTTTTGCTATTCCTCTTTTGCTTTTGCCTTTCCCACATTGCTTTTCCCTTTTCATTGTTGCTTTTGCTTTTGCCTTTTACTTTTGCCTTTTCATTATTGCTTTTGCTTTTCCTTTTCCCACATTGCTTTTTCTTTTCCCTTTCTCACATTGCTTTTGCTATTACTTGAAGGGCCAAGCTGTCAATCAACTGGCTTTGGGCGGGCNAGATAGATAGATAGATAGAGAGAGAGAGAGTGAGAGAGAGAGAGTGAGAGAGAGAGAGAGCGAGCAGGAGGAAAGCGAGACCCCCATGCACAGTGTGAATGGTTAATTTGAATCGGGGGAGGAAACATCACGGCAGGAGTGGAGCAAGATTTAAGGAGAGGTGTCCAACAAGTTCTTTTAACACTTGCTCAGTATGTGGAAGAACATTTCAAACCAGACTATGTTTTGAGGATAGTGGAAGATGTCATGGAGAGTCTTGGGCAAATGTCTGCACTGACTAATACAGATACTGACAGACATGACATCCGTTGCCACTGTTGCAGATTATGGCATGTAGGAAAAACATTAGAAATAGACCTCTCCATGCAGATGACCAGATAATGGCCGGAACATCGGGTGACTGACCGCTTGGCCCTTTGGGCCTTTGGGAAAATCAAAAGCAAATGGGGAAAAACAAAAGGAAAAATAATTATTTGTCTTTATATATCCACATTTATTTATTCTTTTATTTGTCTTTATATTTCCACATTTATTGTCTTATTCTTTCCTAGATTTATTCTTTTTTATGGCACTCCTGTGACTCCATATATTCTGGCCATGAGAGGACCCTGCAGCTTTGGTAACTACTGATTTAGTGGGATGGTTATTATTGTAGATTGAGTGCAGACATTACTGAAAGGGTTCTTTTTAGGCACATCATACGTAAATACAGACTTTGCATTACTATATACTGTATTATTACTTAAGTGATCAGTTTGACTTCTTACATCTTTGTTAACTCATTTTAACACTTTAGTCACAATATGATTGGTCATATGAATAGGTGTGTCTGCTGCTGGAACTGTTCTCATCTGATAGCGTATTTTGTGTTCTTTTCTTGAGCTTGGGTGACTTGAAAAGGCATTTTAACCTGACTGATAAAAGCCACTGTGTAGTATTTACTAAAACATTTTCTTTGGTGTCATTCAGTGTTAATACCAAGAATGACACTGTGGCGTGCAGCAACGCAAATTTCATTTCTCTACAAATAAAAAATGATGCCATCAGAATTATTTAAAATAAAGCCACATAAATATGACGCCCGAGTTCAGTTTTCAGAGCCGGTTGTTGAACACATTCTGCACTGTAACAAGGGGCCACATCGTAGGTGAAATGTGATGATTACTGATCTTAAGACAATCATTCAGTTCTGGAGGGTTCCAAGGACTCAATAATTATCAGTATTTCACAGCAGACATACAGTATGCCATAGCAGGGAAAGCACAGGTGGAACTAATGACTGAATGAATGAATTAACTATGCCTCAGTCCCATTAAGCCATGACAGTGAACCAGCATGCACAATACCAGGGCCCTGGAAGTGGCTAACCTTAATTTAGGTGACTCCACCAATTTTACACATCAAAGTGTTTACATGTGTTGGGGAGCACTACTGTATATGTGAAAAAAGTTGTATAAAGCCTTTTGTGGCTCCAGAGCGAGCTGTGTGAAGTCTGATAATTGCCTCAAGTGATGTCACTTGAGTCAGTGTCTGTGGGGGTTGAAGACTACAAAAATCTGAGTGTGTGAAGTTAAAAAGAAATGAGCTTACCAGACCTCTGTAGCCCACTCCTCATCTCTGCTGCAGGCTAGCGGCTCCAGGCTACATTAGCCACTACTAGCATAACACACCCGAATGTCTGACCGAACTGTTGGGGGGTCGAGTTGCATTGTGGGTATTCTAGAAGCCAGGTTTCGCCAAGTAAGAAGAATGTGTGAAATACAGACTATAACTCTGGTTCTGCTGCATTGATTTTGATCCTTTTTATCGCCTCTCTGTCCTTTGGGAGTCCGACCATGTTAAATAAGTGGAGTACTAGACTTTTTATTTTATTTTATTTTTTTACTGCAGACGCCCTGACCAGTAAGGCATAAAAACTTCAAACACACTCAAGTACATTTTCAGAATGACAGTTTTTATTGAGTGAGCTCTCACAGTAGCAAGAACAAACAGAGGTATGCACTCAGTGTATTCAAATGAGTTTCAGTCTGTTGAAATTATCCAGACAATGTAACACGTTGTGAACCAGCTCATTGACTGTCTGAAAGGAAGGGAGGAGATTTCTGATAAGATATTGGTTTAGATCCCAGACACAAACATACAAACACACATTCTTGAGTGGTGACTCACTGCTCAGTGTGTCCATCCATACACACACACACACAAACACTCGAGGTTCTGTATGTAGTCCTACACAGCTCCGTGCAGGTACAGGGCCAGGAACTTGCTGAATGTTTCACCCTTGTATCCTGCCAGACCAGCTGGTATCTACAGGGAGACACGCAGAAACCAAATCAGAATCACTAAACTTTACACCGCTCGCTGCTCTTTCCTGTAACATTCTGCTGAACTGAATCTGTTATCAGTGAATACACATCCAGTGCATTCGCAGAGAGGAGAGGTTTGGCCCTGCCAAGCTACCAAGCTCCACTGCCTGTTCTATAATCATACAAGATGCTGACAGATTGCACATCACCCACTACACGACCAGTCATTTTTGATTTTTTTCTTGTGTCATAAAGGCAGACACTTACTTGACCACACTGATTTACCGTAAATAATAACTGTGTGGATGACAGAACATGGCTGTAAGTCACTCTACGCTTGGCAGTGAGACAGAAATTGATTATCATCGTACCTTCACTTGCTTCTTCTTGATGAGTGGTCGGACTTTTGCGAAATCATAGAGCTCAGCATCAGCATCCAGCCACACCTGCATGTAGCAGACAGCATTGGAAAAAGCCAGCAGACCGTAGTGAAAAACGAGAAGCAGCAAACTTATTCTTACATCAGGGTTTTTGTATGATAGCATGGCTTTTTGTTTCATTACTTAATCAAAAATATTGATGACAACTAGTTTTGAGGACAAGTTTCTTTGCATTATGTATTTACAGCATATTATTCAGTACAGATTAAAAACATTACCAGCACTGAGGTGCAAAAATACAGCCCCAATAAGTCCTGATCTCTGTGTAACCAGACTGAATCCTTTTGAATATGAGAGGGAACATTTGATGTTAAAGATATACTCCACAGAAAAACTCTTGACTAAATCTTGAAGTCACCCCCTGTGGAGTTTGCAGAGGACAGCACCTGCAGTCATCATGAATGAAAACAGTTATGATTGATTCCAATAGTGACCCAGAGTCACAGCCAGACAAACTTCTATAGAAAGTTCTCAAACCACTTTACTGTTGATCTGTACGATCCAAACGATTCTCCACAGCTGCCATATTTCACACACCTCTTTTCCACCAACATGGAACGGGTTCTGTTCCAGTTCGTGCGCCTAATTTTGAACCATTTGGAACATTTCAACCAAAAATAAACGCGGTTCCCAGCTAGAACCAAAAAATAGCAGGTTTTCCTTGACCTGAAGTTTAAACTGTGACATCATCAGTGGGCGTGTCATATCCTACAGGTTGGAAAGAGGATGGAGAAGGCAACAATGGTCTCTGGTCTACTATGGTAACAGTCTTCTACGTCTTCTTATCATTAACAGTTGGACCAAAACCAAATCTCTGTAATAACAGAACAAAAGCTGCAGGTAATCAATGTGATCCTACTACAGTTTACTTTCGTTGTGCGTTGTGCAACACCCCCCCGTTGATGATCCATGATTACAATGGTTCCACTCAAAACTGGTTGAAACGCGGGATGGTTCACTAGATAGCACCAAGGTTCCAAGAATCCTGAACGGAACTGGTTCAAGAACCAGAGCTCATTTGGTGGAAAGAGGGCGATAGAGGGCTAAATTACAAGCTTTCCAGAGCTAGCTCTCAAGCCTACATGGGGTGACTATTTGATTCCCAAAAGAAAGATTTTCTGTGGAGTATTCCTTTAAAAATGGGATGACATCATATAGTTGCTTAAAAAGTATTGCTGATTAACTCTGTTAATGTGCTAAAGCACATTTTCAGTTTTGCAACCTCTATCTGAATTCTTTGTACCACTATAAGTTGCTTCATGTTACCTTGAGAGTTTACTCATCAAAAAGGTGACCGTTAGACTTCAATTAAAGGAACAGTTTGACATTTCTTCTTGCTGAAAAGGAGTACGCATTATTATGCTATTATATTATCATTACATCAGTGGCATAAAATGGTCTTAAAATGACAATATCGTTATTTCTGGGACAATATATCATCCAACAAAAGTAGTTAACGTGACAGGCCTAGGTGGCAACAAAAGCAAGACTAGAAACACGGGGATAGAGCTCGCCTGGCTCTACGCAAAGTTTAAAAAATATCTGCCTACCATAACCTCTAAAGCTCTCTAATTAACACATCATATGTCATTTGTTTAATCGATACAAAAACTGAAATGTAAAAATGACAAGTTGTGGTTTTATGGAGGGTTATGTTACTATTTCTTAGCCAGGCACAGTAACTTCCTGGAGTCTTGTTGCCACCATGAGTTTGCCAGGCAACCAGCAGAGACTCCAGTAGGCAGATTTTGTTACCTTTGGGCAGAGCCAGGCTAGCGGTTTCCCCCTGCTTGCAGTCTTTATGCTAAATTAAGTTATCCAGCTGCTGGCGGTAGCTAGCCTGGAAACCGGACAAATCTGCAAGCTCATGTTTCATTTGCTCTGGCAGATGCCTGGCCTGGGTACAGAGGAGCACCACTGAGGCATTTTCATAAACAACCAAGATGGCTGCCTGTGAAAGTCATGTTGAGCTCAAGACTGGAGACAGGAATTCAACTAAACTACTTTGTATTTCCTCTTTGAGATAGCTGATGACTTGTGATTCTCGACCTCCCATTGTACAATATACTGTATCTTTGTCAACGACCTGTAAGTGTTCCCTGTGTTTTGTTCAACTTTAAGAGTATAGGCAGTTTTCCACGACACTGCCACTGATGTGGAACGTTCTAAATCTGCTATCACATCAGTATTAAACGAACTGCATGGTATATTTTCTCTAAAAGAAGAACTAACAACTGTCCAATTGCATCCAGAGGCATTTTGGTCTGTGCCCGTTGATAACACCCCTTGGAAATCAAAAACGAATTTCCAGACTAATTCATATCTTGGTCTGGTGATGTCAAGCTAGGCGGTAGCTTTATATTTACAAATATTATTAACCTTCTCATCTGAATCTCGGCAAAATGTCAAAATATCAAACAATCCCTTTAAAAATTATACATCAACATATAAGAGTAACATATATTCTTTTTTTAGCATTTTGGGCAATTTTTTCCTCCAGAAGGAGTCTTATGTTGCCTTGAAACTGGTCTACTGGTCATAGTTGTATGTTCTGCAGTAGTGCAGGAAATGCCCTTTCAAATCCACTAACATCTGTTAAAAGGCGGCACATACAGCTCTTAATAAAAATGAAGCACCTGGTTCTTGATACCGTCGTCTCCTGAGAGATCTGTGGTGTTGAGCTGAAAAACCATAAACTGGAATATTCTACCGTTGGTCGCCACTGCCTGTACGGTTATAGGACGATCCAATACACGCTGCGGCTGGGGCTGACACAAACACACACACACACACACACACAGTGTTACAAAATGTGGATCAGCAACTGGTAATACAGTATGTTTACAGATTTCTTGTGATGTGTATATCCTTACCCCATACAGTTTGTGTGCACGGGCCAAAGCGTTTCCAAAGGTGAACATGACCATCTTGGCTCTGGACTGTTCTGGGCAGAGCTTACAGCCAGAATCAGCTCCCTCCATGAAGTAAAGTGTGTGTGCATGAGGGTAAGGGTAGTCATCCCTGAAACCTGATTGGATAACAGAGGCGTCTTTTAATTAGGCCTAGATACTGGACAAACTGACACCCCTTGTCCTACGCCTCAGGGAAACTGAAACATAGCAAACTAGACCACGGTTTCTGTGACATGAAAGAGGCCTGGGTGTCTTCTCACCTGAGCAGTTCACCTTCTCCTTGTACACGTGTACTTTCTGTAGATCAATGGTGGGGGAGATGGGATAGAAGCTTTCCAGGATGTGATCTGCTGTGTCGCCCACTTCCTGTTTCCCAGAAACCTCTGGGAGAGGATCCATGCAGTTATGCAGTAAACCATTATGACCTCTAATCTGGAACAGGTCCTCACCTGGTATACAAACATGGAATGGAAACGGAAGTCCATTAGAATGTATTCAGTACTTTCAGATTTATTATTACTTCAGGCAGCATCAATCTCTCTTCCAGCCAGTCCACCGCTTTGTTCCAGACTGAAATATCTCAATAACTATTGGATGGAGTGCCATGAAATGTTGTACAGCCATTCATTGTCTCCAGAGAATGAACCCCAAGGACTTTGGTGATCCTCTGACCTTTCCTCTAGCGCAGCCAGCAGGCCAATGTTTTCAGATTCATCCTGTGAAAAATCTCTCTCTTCTGAAATGTTTTAGCTCATGCATTGTTTGCATACTATCTAGCAGTCTTCTTCTTTGCCTTTTTTGGCACATTGCTGGATAGTGCTGCCAACTGTGGCGAGAATGTGTATTGTACCACCCACATTCCCGCCAGCATGCACAAATCAAACAAAACGGGGACCACTTGTAAAAGCATTGCTTCATAGCACTTGTAGTGGTCCAAACGCCACAGGGGACCAGGTAATCCAAGAGGGTGCATTACCTCTTTTCCATGTTGCTGCCAATGAGTATTTCTCAGCAAGGATCCTCCTTCCAATCGCTGGGTGACTGGACTGTAGAGTTGCACACAGATGGAGCAGGTTGACGAGCAAAGTGTTGCTGGGGAAGGAACGCACACACAAACAGTGAGACAGAGGAGAGGACTGTAAAAGTACCTGTGCTGCCATCAGCCGCCGATTCTCAACCAAACATTTAGTGAGTCAACACAACTTTACTTTTGAGAAGCCCAGCTGCCAGAGGGTGTGACACATTTAGACCTCTAACATCTAACATGGAGTGTTTTCCCCTTGGTTTGGTTTCTTTTCACACAGAGAAAAATCCAAGCGAACCAAAATGCATCACTACAAACCACGTGAGAACATTCACTCTGCTTATTGGTCTGTTGTGTCTGGGGCAGGACCAAGAAAGTAAATACAGGAAGAAGGTCCTGTGTTCGGGACTAGTGCACATTTCTGTGAGAGAAACGTTGCTATGGCACAGTTGGCATTTGTTCAGAATCGTTATAATTATCTGGGCAATATACCAGGCAAAACTTTACCAGCAGAATGCACTCTGAGGAAACGTCTTGAAAATACTACACTGCTTCACACTTTGCAAAGAAGACGTGCTGCCTTCAGACGACTGAACACAACAAGGAAGTACACCTGAAGTACGGAGCACACCTGGTAGTTGGGTCGGATCGAGGTCGGATTACGTTCCCACCACAAACGAACCACACCAAGGGGAAATACGCTCCAGGGTTCCAGTCAACCAAACTAAACTCAGCAGATGTGAAAACGCCCTAAGGTTCTCTAACCTTTGCTTTGTGCTGACGCGAGTCATTGTTCTCCTATGGAGAGAGCGAAGGTGCCAAACCTTGCTGCAGTGCTTTGGGAGTTACATCCCGCATAGACGTTACGCCTCAACATTGGACTCAAGGTTCAATCACTTTCAGCTTTAGCAAGAAGGGTTTGGGTGGTGAGTACAGCTCATTCTGCTGATCACGTCTAGAGAGTCAAACCAACTAAGAGTCTTTCCATGGCTTGACCTGTATCCATCACATTGTAAAGACTGCAAATTCCACAAACGTGTCACTGAATGTGACAGTGATGCTGTAAAAACACTACATCTGTTCTCACAGTGAATATAACTGAGGCATCATGACCGCATGGCATCTTTGGGGCATTTATTGGGACATGTTTGAAACAATCCCGTTTTGATGATTTCTACACAAAAAGACTGAATTTGCAATAGATTTTCTGAAAAATTGCAATGCAACTTGCAATATTTTGCAGTGATTTAAAAAACAAAACAGTTTATTTAATGTCCACACAACAAAATGCACTTTAATTAAGTTAATTTAGAATAAGGTACTTTAGTTAATTTACTTGCACAGACAATACATGCTAAATGTACGTTGTCATGACACACTACCTGTATTTATCTTTGCCTGGTCGTTCCTCTGTCGTGTCCCAGAAGCGGGCATGTTTGATGGCGTTCTGCACGCGTTCATCCTGATCTGGTAACTGATTGGCAGGACACTCTGCCAATGAGAGCAGCTGAGGCGGCAGGCCACAGATCAGCTTGGTTTTGGTCAACCACAGAGCCTGACGAACACCTGAGAGAGAGAGAGAGAGAGAGAGAGAGAGAGAGAGAGATCCAAAGTGACATGAATTGATTGAAGCTTTAAGGTCACTTCCCATCACATGCAGGTTGGATCTATACTGTAGCCAGCACTTTATGTGACAAATCAGAGGAGAGAATGCTAACAACAAAAAGCTTTCTATTACTGAACATCCATTATCAGGTCTACATACTGTATATCCAGGCTCATCTGCCAAAGTTGGTGCTAGATGAGCATTTCGGCTAATTCTACAGTATGACATCTGAGAATGATAAGAATGCCGGACATTATCAACAGGTAAACGATACAATAAACTGTATCCCGTCATTGACATTGTGGCTTCTTTAATGCAACCAGTACAGAAGCCTTGACATATTAAAAGCTTTGAAATATAAAATTCTGTGTGGACAGAGTGCATTTCTAAGACAGTGAGCATAAAAGACCAAACACACCATCTGTCAAATCTATTATGTACTTTATATTTATATTAGTATTTAACATTGAGCAGTTCAAACACACACAAGGAACAAAGTAATGTTCAAAAACCCAGAATAAGTGGATGTTTCAAATTTGCTACATGACCGGGAGACAGTGGGCAACAAAAAGGACGTTGATGGCACAGACAACCATTTCAGAGAAAGTGTGATAGGGTATTTAGTGAGAACATTCAATCGAAATGTAATTTCAATAGCTTGTTGTTCTCTCTTGTACTTGCGAATGTGGGTTAAACACAGACATGTTGGTGTTTGTTTTCATGTTTTTTTGTCATATGATTCTGTGTTCTGCTATAATGTTTTGGCAATGTCACGTTGTTATAAGCAGTTTTATTTCATTCTGACTAGTCAGTGGAATATTCTGAAACATTCGGCATATCAATAATCCTCCAAGCAGCACCTGAACTAGGCCTACTTCAAATCTCAATTCATAATTTGAGTCTTTGTTGTAAAAAGACTAGGAATAATACGCCTGCCCGTGAGTGTGCCATTCATGTATTGCCAACTGCTGGCAGGGAATACTTGCTTGTTTTTACACAACAACGGTGTGCTTGAAGCGTGAAACAGTTGTGATATTTCACCTTCCAGTGCGCTGGTCCTCTGGTTGTACACATAGCACGGCTTCTCTTTGAACAGCGGCATCTGGTGAGCCGGGGGAGACCTGTAATGTCTCGGGTCCTTGTAGTCCCTCTCCCACTGTGGGTTAACGGGCTTAGCCAACCCCGGCACAAAGTGCATCCTTTCCCTGTAGGTGACCACCTCCAGTCCGGGGATCTCCACTCTCTCCCTGGGTTTGCGCGCAGGGGGAACCTTGGCTGTCAGACAGCTGCTGACACCGAAGTGTCTCCGAGCATGCAGGCGGCTGGCTCCTCCATGTGCGGACAACCGCCTCAAATCCTTCAAGAAAACGGTTTGAGAAAACAACGGAGCCGCCATCTTTAAACACTGAGCCGTCTCTGGAAACATGTTACCTCCTGGTGTACTTCAAATTGAGTTTTCAAGATCAAAGCTGTTATTCTGACCTAAGTCATTGCCTGTCAGTAAGTGCTGCTGTAGGGCGCCGCCATGTTGGATCCTCTGACTTTCTTCTTCTTCTTCTTCTTCTTCTTCTTCTTCTTCTTCTTCTTCGGGTTTATTGGCGGGTCGCAAACCAGCTTTAGGTGCATACCGCCACCTACTGTATCGGAGTGTGTAGATTCACGGTACTAATTCAAATGAATACTGATTGGTCTAAAAAATAAATAAATAAAATAATAATAATAATATTTATAATAATAATAATAAAAAAATAAATAAAAATAATTATACCCTACGTCCTAAACCTGCCTGTATTATATAACCTTTTCTTCTTCTTCATCTGTCTTCTGCTTTTTAAGGGCGGTTGGCAACCAGTGTATGACGTGCGTTACCGCCACCTTCTGCTTCGGAGTGTGGACCAGAGATTAGACCCTACCCATTAATCCAGTTTCTCTGATAAAATCAAAGAAATTTCTACTACCTGTCTGATCCATTAGGCAGGTTCATTAATGTCTTTCTTGTTCATACTTATTACAATCCATGATAACACACAGCAGACTCTTTAGCCTGATATTGCTCACATAAACCAGTAGGAGGCTTTCCTCTTATCTTAAGCATGCTATTTAAATTGGAATGACCAAGTCTTATTCCACATAAACAGAATTAACATACCTGGTTGAATAAGTAAGTATGGAATGTATTGTAACACGTTGAATAGAATATCTTGAAGGCTGGGATTGAAGGATCTCAGGCTCTCAGGCAGAGTAAAGCGTTTCCTAGATTATTCACCTACCCAGTACTGAGCCAGTACTGCCAGCATCTCCGCTGAGTAGACTCCCAGATAACAACTCTTCTTTCTGGGACTGAAAAAGCAGCCCCAGTTGTCTGATGTTCTGGATCTTCTGAACCATCAGTGTATATTTGTACACAGTGCTCTCTTACATGAACTGAAAAAGCTGTTAACAGATTGACTTTCCCTCTCTCTAACTTCTGCAGCTCCAGTAGGTACATGTCAGTGGTGTTGAGTGTGTCTATGGCTCAGCCTCTGGAATAACTACTGTAACTACCCACCCATTTAGGAAATTTCCAATTAGATTATTTTTTTATTTTGATTAACCATTATCCATGATGGTCGAAATGCTTCTTCAAAGTCTTCTCCACACTGCTGGGAATATAAATGCAAACTCTCTTTATTTTACAGAAGTGTGATTTAATTTATTTGACATATTCATCTATTTGCAAAAAAAACTGATTAAATTCCAGAAAAATATCAAAATAAGCCTTTAAAATAACTGGGTAACCATGTGGAATTTATGTTTAATTTTAGAATAAGCTCCTCAGGCCATTTACTTTTAAGGTAAAATAATGTTTTATGTTATACTTATACACCATTATACAACAACAAACATATAAATTCCTCAATTCCAATTGTATTTTTTTACAAGTCAGTATCAGTTTTTGTGGTCAACATTCCCGTGTTACCACTACCAAGTTACAGAGTATATTTCATACCAAAAAGAAACTAAACCACTCACACTCAAGGAGTTAAATATGCCAAAAGACCATTTACATGTGCGAAACAACAACATTTCTCAAGGGAAGCAAGAAAATCAACACTATTATTAGTGTCCAGAACAGATGAATCCTGGAGCTGCTTCACTGACATTAAATACTTAATTAGAGGACTAAGGAAATGCAGAAATTAAAATATAGAATCAAGTTTTAAAAGTGAATGGAAGAAAATAAAGCGTTGTGGAGATCTGGTTCCTTCTCTTCTCTTCTCTTCTCATCCTCTCTTGTATTTTACAGTCAGGGAGGCCAAACTGAAGAGGAGGAGGATGGCAGTTTTTCCCAGCAGAATCCAATACCATATCTGACCCTGCAGACCTACATGGACACAGATGGATGCAGACTGAGCTTTTAGTTACATAAAATCTCTTGGAAGCAAAGCAGCAGGAGCACACACAGAGATGAAAAGAGAGGCAGAGTTAGAGGGAGTAGTAAAAGAAAAGACATAAAAATGAAAAAAAAATCAATTTGACAGATGAAATGTATTTAATGTATATTTAATAAAGGACTATACTCCGTGTATTATAGTACTGTAAAGTGAAATTTGAAGTCACATGAGGTGGGAATGATTCATCCAGTCTAGTCTCATCAATCTCTCCTGGGTCCTGGTGTCACTCAACACGAAGTCATACTCTCAGCTGTGGATGGTGTCCCAAAACAATGGCATCATAAAAATGGCATCTATTTTTAATTAATGTCTGCATATATAACAGACACAAGTGTTTTTAAGGACAAATATTACTACACATTTCCTGATTTCTGTTATGATCCGTAGTCTTTATCTGTTTCCTGTTTTATTTTGAAGTCTTGTCTCTTGTTTCCAGTGTGTTCCTGCCCCTGATTTCCCTGGTTAGGCCCCTGTCCTTTGTTCCTTGTCGGTTCATTGTCCTGTGTTCAGATGTGTTCTGTGCTCTTTGTGTGTTGTTCCCGTGTTGGACGTATTTCTAGTGCTCCTGTACCTGGACTTACCTTCTTGTTTGCCTGCCTACCTGTATCACAAGTAAGCGTTTAAATTAACCTTTGAAACTGCTTTGAGCCTTCTCAACTGTCTGCATTTGGGTCCTTCTCCTGCCGCTTCCCACGACACATCACAACAATTGCGTTTAAAGCTGCAATGAAAAGACAATGCAGCAGTGGTTTGACCACAATATCAGACAACACAGCAGGAAGGAACTGTTTTCCACCGTTTTCTTGCGCACACTGTGTGTGAGAGAAGATCTGAGTTGATAAAAATGTTGGTACACTCATCTGTGTCGCGTTCAGTTATTAGTGGTGTGCTCACAGCAGCAATAAGCCTAATGAGCAGCAACGAGTAATTCACTCATTCAAAAAAATCCATTAATCTATATTACAGTTAATATTCTCTCAAAAAGGAGCCATAACCCATGAGTCAAAGATAAGACAGTAAAGCACAGTGCTCTAAGATGGAAATACAACACCATCTATCATAAAGAAAGATTTTAAGTAGGTTAGTGTCTCAATATTTGTGATTGAAGAAGCAGAGAACTATATTTTTTAATACAAAAAACTAAACTAATTGCTAAACAGGGTCATAATCCCAAAATCCTCTTTAAAACCATCAACTCTGTCTACTCAGTCAGCTGAATCCTTCCCAGAGAGATGTGAAGAATTTCTTCACTACTTTAATAACAAAAGAGTGGAGATTCTGCAGCACATTAACACAGAATTCAGAGAGCTTGTTGTTGACTCCTGCCCACCTTCAACACAAACTCACTTCAGGGAAATCTCTCTGGCAACCCTAGAAAACACTTTCAAAGTCAATCCACCTGCCCTTCTGACTGCACTCATGGTTTTTAAAAACAGTATTTCAGATGGTTGAATTGGATATTTTCTCCACCGTTATCTGCTCTGTCTACTGGCATTTTCCCTCCAGTTTTAAACATGCCACTGTTTACCCCCTCTTAAGAAGCCCTCGCTGGATCCCTTTGCTTGGAGTCATTTTAGACCTAGCTATAAGCTGCCATTTTTATCCAAGATTTTTGAAAATGTTGTCTCCACTCTATTGATTTCTGTTATGAACAACAATTACATTTTCAAGTTCACAAGTTTCAATCTGGTTTTGGCTCTCCACACAACACTGAGACTGCTCAGGTCAAAGTCACCAATGACTTACTACTTGCTGCCAATGACTCTGCTCCATTTTAATTCTCCTCAACCTCAGCTCAGCGTTTGACACAGTGGACCATTCTGGTCTAAGCAGGCCAGAGACTGCCAAAGACTACAACTCATACAAAGCGCTGCTGATTTAACACGTTCCAAGAGAAGCGACCCAACACAACAATTTTTGCTGCCTTTCACTGGTTACCTGTGAGTTTTAGAATTTATTTTAAGATTTTACTGCTCGTAAAATATGAAGTGGTTCCCAACATTTTGGTCTAAGGTACCCCCACAGCCCTGTCAATTGAACTCACGTAGCCCTTCATTGATTCCCACCTATCATGTCCCAAATGTATAACACTATTGATTATATAAAAGTGGATATTGTAACAATATTTTTTTCATACAACTGAAGTCAGCTTACAGTTCAGAGAATCAATACCCTGAATCAACATACCTGGCTGTGAGCTTTCACCTGCTGCACTGCTGTGCTGTTGGGTGCTGTCACACCGTGGGGTGCTGGGTGTGGTCAGGGTAGATGTTGTCAGGTTATCTGGAGAGGGGACAGTTAATCATCAATTATAGAGCCCCAAGGTGTCTGTGTATGTTTTATTTACAGCAGCAGGCACTAGTTGGTTGATTCCGAATTACTTTGACATTGCTGTTGCTCAAGGTAACAGGAGCTAAATGGCTAAATTTAATAGCAGTTGTTGACCTTAAGAGGCAGGGGGCCTGTGATTGGCTGAGAGGCAGGTGACAACACATTGTCATTAAAAGTGACATCATGAAATAAAATGTGATATTATGAAAGGTGAAATAAAAGTGGGGAAAATGCCATTATGACTTTTAAAAAGGGTATTTTCAAATAAAATGTATATGATGTGATTAAAAAGCGTATCCAATAAAACTTCTTATAAAAATTAATGATGAAATATAATTTCATAATAATGAGTTGAGTCATTTCTTCAGTTATTTCACAAACTGTTGGTTCATTTCTCTCTCTCTCTCTCTTTCAGGTGTTCGTCATTTATATAATTTAGTTATGTGCTTATTTATTTAATGTATTTTTTATTTATTTCATATTGAACACTTCCATTACACGTCCATGATTTATCACGGGACATCACATGCGCAGTAAATGTTACTGTTCCCATTTACTAAAATTAATTTATTTGTTTAAGTGCCATTGAATCAGTAAAAAATAAAAGTATGATACTCTCCTTACAATCACCATTTACTCAAAAATGGCCATTCAAAAGGACTGTGCTGTTACGTTCACTGGCATCTTACCTGCTATCTCAATCCAGACTGGGGGGCTGATTGTATCAGGTGGCTGGGTCATGCAGGAGTAATTACCAGTGTCTGCCTTTGTAGCAGAGCTGATACTCAGGACCAGGACCACACTGGGGAGGGTGGAGGTAATATTGACAAGAGACACTCTCTCCTAGGAGACAAAAACAGTTATTACTGTGACGATACACTTTGGCACCAGCAGCTGGCTTTCTTAACAGTACCTTAACATCATTTTAATGCCCTCTTTGCTTGAGGGGTCTGGAGAGTGCATGGTTGTACATATAACCACACAAACAGTGATGTCATGGTGCACTGACACACCCAGGAGTACACCTCTACATCAATGCAGCAAGTTGAGAAATTAAACCACTTTTAGGTCAGTAAAAACAAGATTTCTGGCTGCTCTGGTTGGTGGTACAAGGTGGTGCAAACCATGCAACTAACCAAAATCATCATCATCCTTAACAAGAGAACAGCTTTGCTAGTTGCAGCATTTAAGACTTTGTTGCATGACCAAGAGTAGTATACTTTATTTCAGTGTAGGTAGGCCTACATATGAAAGATTTTAATTCATGCTATAATCAATCTATAATTGTCAGGGAACCTTTAAAAAAAACCCACATGCCTTGTGTCTGAAGTCCCTCCACAGCTGTACGACATGTTGGGGTCTTAAACATGCAAATTCACAGCTCAGGTTGAAGCCCTTTCCAGCTGGAAGCACTCTGTTATGTCCAGAAATACTCACAATAGTTCCACTGCAACCAGCTGCAGAAGATTCAGTGAATGAAGGCAGACATAAAAAGATAAAAATGTCAAATGACACTTTATGGAACAGGAACTGTCAGGATATTGTACAGTCAATAATAGTTTGATATATTTTGGTAAAGTAACCTACATGTACTGACAGTTGCTTCAATGAATGAGAAGTTGAAAGGCAATAATGCCATAAAAACTTAGAGTTCAGAAACTGTAAACATTACAACTCAGAGATTAGAGAGTTTTAATAATGACAAAAATGTTAGGGAGATTCCAGTAGGCCTTTTTCCTATCATAGTAGGAAAAGCACAGGTGTTCCTAATAAATCTTAACAATAGCTCTGTTCTAGTCAAGTGTCACAGTAAGCCACACCAGTCTGACAGTGAGCCAGCATGAACAATAGCAGGACCCTGAAAGTGAAGGAGCTAAACAGAATTCAGCCATCATTCATTTTATGATTTATATGATGTGCTTTTACTACTGTGACATGTCAAAATGTCTTCTATGAAAAAGGCCTATGTTGTCTGCCCTAAATATTAACCATTACCTTTCCAGTTAACATTGATCAGGCATAATAATTAGACAATTTCCATATTTTACTGTATATTTAATATATATCTGACTAACATTCATAACCATGTCTCGTATTGAGTTTATGTAGAAACATATATACATATCACATATGTATGGCATATGTATGCATAAAACAGAACACACATTTAAAATATATTTGGGGACAATAGACATGTAATTATAAATATATAACCAGTCCACTTAAAATGAAAGTCATGTACATGAGGACATTTTATCTGGTGAATATTTGTAGATTCTGAAATATTCTGCATGTGCAATGCATTTTTTACAGTTTGGGAAATCAGTACATTGGTGTATAAAGGCCCCTTTGTATGCATTCTGTGAGTTCCCCATATACTATTTTTATAAATCTGCTATAAGTCTTTATACATTCACTGTTTGTATATTTTACTGTTATTGTGTTTGTACAGCAAATAATAAGGTGAACACTGATAATAAACATACACTGAAACAATTTACAAGAGAAAATGCTTTTTATTAAGAAAGCTGTTGTCATCACTTTATTAATTACTAAATCAAATACACAATAATGAATACACAATGATAAGTAATACTACTAATAGTAATGATAGTAATCATTTTTAATTTACAATGACTAAAAACCTCACCTTCAGTTTGAGTCCAGTACAGCAAACTCATCACCAGGAACAACACGTCTGATTCTTTTCTCATCCTTTCTGGGTATCTGTCACCTGCCTGTCACAGTCAGACTGAGGATGTCTCTGGTTTCACTGCCAGGTATATTTCATACTGACAGACCGTCTGACTGACAGAAACTGCTGACCTAAGTCCCAGACAGGATGTACGTCTCTGTATTTTTGAGCCGATGAAGGCTGTGATGTAACCATAGCAGAAAAGGTTTCTGCTGATAACACTGACCGTAACATCACTATTATCGACCTGCATATGGTAGGTAATGGTAAAAAATCCCCACTTGTGCAGCAGTGTGGAAAGTTGATAATAGAAAGCACACTAGGATGAAGATTAGCGTTGATATCAGTACAATAACAGGAAGTAAAGTGGGCGTCCAACATCATCAGAAAGGCCCAACAGAGGATGGACTTCCTACAGCTGCAGTCTGATCTCTGCACACCCATCGCTGTCTGGTTTGGATCGACCACCAACCAGGACAGGAAAAGACTGCAACGGACAGTCAGGACTGCAGAAAAAATCACTGGTGCCAACCTGCCCTCCATTCACGACTTATACATTTCCAGAGTCAGGAAATGAGCAGGAAACATCACTGCAGACCCATCACACCCTGGGCACAACCTGTTCCAACTCCTCCCCTCTGGTAGGCGCTACAGAGCACTGTACGCCAAAACGACCAGACATAAGAACAGTTTCTTTCAACAGGCCATCACTCTGATGAACAGTTAACATCAGTCACATAGTGTCAATAACCCTGTAACACTAAAACATCAACTGACCTACAAATGATAAATTATATATTTACAGTTTAAAATACTGTGCTCTAACATGTATGTATCATCCATCTATAAATCCTGCATGCTGTATGTACTGTATACAGACATGTATACATGCATATACTGTAAATTACCACCCAATTCATGTATATAAAGTAATTCAGTACTTTATCCATTCAATATGTATTCCTTTGCACTATTTGTATTTGTTTATTTACAGAAACACTTGACTTGTATATAGACATTGTGTGTTGTTGGTCATTTTTGATTTTTTATTAACATATATTTATATGTACATAATAGTTCTATGTTTAGTTTTGTTTCTTTGTACAGCTTTATTGTCCTTGTTTTTAGCTGTATGTCTATTTCTTTCTTCCTGTAAATTGTTCTTGGAACTGTGTGTAAATACATTGAGAGCAACTTAAAACTGGAGTCAAATCTCTTGTATGTGTACACGTATTCTGATTCTGAAGTCTTTGTTGTTATCCATCCAATCAAAAAGACAAATGACACTTTGTAACAGGACTAGGCCTAACAAGGAAATAATAATGCTTTTTATATACAGTAGTTTATAATATGGGTATTTTAATGGTAAACCCAGCCTCATTCCACTTGCATATAGGGAGTTATCATGGTTACATTATCTTTTCTCAGGAGGATTTTAGTAAAAGATTTACATCAATAACATTACAGTAGAAAACGATATGTTCAAAATAAATCGATGCTACATGACACCACTCGTCAAACTATGTATGATAATGAAGCAGTCCATGAGCTGACACGTTTTAATTGTTTTTGCCCTGTACCAGAGCACTTAAATTTGAAATTAAACATTAAATTATGAAGTGAAAGTAGTGACTTTAAGTTTAAATACTGTTTGAGTGGGTTCACAACATGGACAGATTAACCTTTCAGGGTTTGGTTGCCTGGCAGAGCATCAGCAGGGAACATTTCAATCTGCTTGATGTTTGTGGCTGACACACTTCATTAACTGTAAAGGATTTGGAACCAAATATTACATATGATGAAATATTGTTTCCAAATCAATTTAAATGTGCTGGGGTACAGAGCCAATACCACAATGTAGACTACCTCTGTCCAGATTGGATATAGATATTTAGATTATCTGAATTTTAAGAAATAAAAATTTAGAAACACACAAAGTATGAAAAACATACACACACTCAGTTATTTATGCAAGTAGCGGTGAAAGTAAAAACTTTTCTCCACAAATCAAAGTGTGCGTGACCCCCTCTCATGCACACTCACACAGACACGCATACGCGTGCACAGATTTTCTGTTGATATTCTTCAAAGCAGTTTACGCTCGCCCCTTCTGTTTACTGCGCCGTACTTATTTCCATCCACGCAAATTGCGTTACGGTCACTGGCGAGGCTTTTCAGCTGGTTAGCCAAACATCCACAGAAAAAGAGATGAGCAGGAAAACGAGACGAAGAAAATGAGAATAATTTATACCCCGCTAGAAAAATAGCGACAGAAAGTTAATCTATGTAGGTACGTAAGCTCTTTTTTGAACTTTGCACAAATGTGTTTGTTAAATAAGTTAGCTATGTTCATGAATGACTGTATGTATGGGAAGAAATTCAGCGTTAGCCAACGTTGCTAGTTAGCTTACTGGCTAACATGTTAGCTGATATCAGACTACGTCTTGCTACGACCACAGAGGCTAGTAAACGCTAGCTGGGCAGCTAGTTGTTAATATACTTGACTAGCAGCCTTGTTCACTGTTGTCCGTTAATATTGCCGTTGTATGCTCTGACATTACTTCTAGTGCATTCTCTCCAGTTAACTATTCAATTTTGTTTCAATGAAGCTAACGTTGTCAGGCTACACTGAGGCCAAACACTCGCACACAAACTACTGTGGCCTAAACTTAACTTCCTGCGTTAACGTACTTAGCTCAGTTGATAGTTTGACGTGCTATGGCATCATATTATTAGATTTTCCCAAATAGACTACCAGCTAACGTCGGGTAGCGACTGCAGGCGTACAGGTATCCGATTGAACAGTCTCTGCTCCCCGAATGTTGAAATCTGTTGCAGTCGTATCAGCTAACGTTAGCTCCATTAACGCTAGCAAACTCGAGCTCCTTTCATAACGTTACAGCTCACCACCTTAACAGCTTTCTGCTCCAAAATTTGAAATGATGACCGCTTGCGACGATCTTGAACAAAACTGTTTTTTTTTTTACAGTTTCTCACGTTGGCTTATATTCAAATATGTATCTTGATATGAGTAAGATATGGTGCAGCTAAGTTAATCATTGGAGTGTGGGTGGTGAGACAGACAAGGCGATGTTGTTACAGCTAGACATACTGTATTTCTCCTACAAATCTCATCAAGAACGTTGCACTGCCTACTGAGAAGAGCTTGAAATGAACAGATTGATTATTAGGACAAAGTCTTTCGTACCACCGGTGCCTGCATGCACTCATTAGCTAGTTATACTGCAAGGTGCAATTGATACTTGCTAATCATAAATTAACTGCATGTAGAAACCTTAGCACATACATAACCACCTGCTAATGTATTTTCCCCTCATAAGCAATGTATTTAGCAAGGTATGACTTTTTGAATTTCGCAGTCAGTAGATTACTTTTGTATGACACTCACTTTTTGTTCTTTATAAAAACAAAAAATGTATAAACCATGTTACACTAAATGTTGTATTAGGTGTCAATACAGAGGTTCAGGGCAGATTTATAATTTTAAATAAATGTTGTCTAAGTTGGCGTATCTAAGAAACTGTTCCTGTGTGTCTCATTTTTCTTCTTGTGGAGAAACTGTTGCATCGGTTGCTTAGTAATTGAGGTCAGGTTTGTAGCCTGTGGCATGCTGTGCAGTGGATACAGTTGAGTGTGAGGCTGCATGCAGGTTAGTGGGTGTAGTAAACTACTGAACTTTCACTGCTCAGCTTGACGTCAGACAAGAGGGGACCATGACATAAAATGTCTATAGACTAAAGACTATGTCCTATAAAGTCTTACATTTCATTTCTGAGATAACTTTGTTATGATATGGCGCTATATAAATAAAACTGAATTGAATTGAATTTCAAAAAGTGTGCAGACACCACTACCATATGAGGAAAGGTTGATTTGCAGTGATGAGGTTAAAGATTCTTGGGGAGATGTACTGGTGTCAAAGAAAAGCTTTAAGGCTTCCTGATGGTATTTGATGTGTATCTGAAAAGAAATGACTTTTGATACCAAGCTATTTTAGAACATATATCCAAAGTAACTGCATGATTGGAGGTTATAATAGAGAAAGTCAAACTAGAGTTCGTTGAAGTATAGAAATATCAAGCACAGGCGAAAGCATAATAAAACAATTGCTTAATGACCAGTTTTGGTACAGCAAGTCAGTTTTTACCAAAGCCAGCTAGCTCACACATGTTTGAGCAAAGGCCTCAGTCTTTTGGATTGTATTCATGCAAGAGTTGCAGACTCTTCTTTTAGCTGAGGCCAAAGATAGTGTGTGGGATTGATGTTGCCTCGCTTTTCGCAGGCCTAACCCTTTCTCATACATGGCCTGTACAGCAGCATTGATTTTTTTTTTTTTGCTGTGAGTTGCTCAATCTGACAAAGGCCTCTGTGGGAGTGAAAACACAGTGTTTGACCTGCTACTGCGGATGTAATTAAAGGCATAGGTCTAACTTCAGTCGGGGCAAAATGCTGTTTAATTTTATTATGGAATCTGATTTTAGCAAGTCTTGCAACCCTGTTAAGTTTTGAGCAACCTAATTCCCTCATTTGCTAAACTCAGCTGAGCACAGTGCTCACATAAACAACAAATTCATGTTCTCAGGCAAAGAGTTGACGCAGCTGCTCTGTAGTTGAAGTTGTTGTCGCACATAGCTCAGAAGGCCTTCTGAATCCCACTGTGTTCATAGATTGGTATCAGCATCAGCCATTTTTTGCATGCATTCAGCAACTGTTATTGCCTACAAATATCCTGTGTGGGGCGCCTCTAGTCATAGTGGTTTGATGAAAGCAGAACGTCAATACCAGACTAGACTGTAATAGACCTGTATAGTTGTTTTTTGTAAGACCACAGTGGTACATTATGACATTTATGTTGTGGTTTGAAGTGAGATCAACGTAAATAAGATGTGTTGACTAAAGTAGAGATGTTTTTATGTAGTCTTTGTAGAAATTCAGCAAAATACAATAAAAACCTACAAATTGGGTTATTTTGCTGATGTTCATGGTTCAAATGGTGCCCTTCCTCACAGGGGCTCAAGGGTCATGTTGTTCCTGTTATTGACATCAGAAGAGATGCGTTGACATACTGAGCATTTTCTGCTATCTCAGACACTTCCTCCTCCTCCTCTCTGTTCTCCTCCTCTCTGTGTCCTCCGTGTCATTATCATGAGGAAAAAAGTGGTCTCTGGGGCAGTGAACTATTATTCAGAAGCTGACTGACGAGAATGCCAGGAGCTACCTGAACATACATTAGTGTGACCAGAAGTCTGTGACCTTTGTTACACCTCTAGTCCCCAAATTGGTATCATCTTATTCCATGAAGAGAAAATACAAATTCTCATTGACGGTGTGTTTTGGGAAAGAGGAGGAGAGGTGACTATATATCTGTGCATCTTATCTTAAATTTGCTGTTCAGCCAAAACTCAGCTATTATTATTCACCAATATATATTATTATATTCACCAATTAAATTAAGGACAGATTGTCTACCAAAACTATATGTAAAAGTTAAATAAATAGATGTGATAATAAGCTGTACTCTCTACCATGCATTGCACTAATGTCCTCTAAATTAAATCCTTAATTCTTCAAACAGGACCCAACTAATTGGATCTCAAATTCTTGGTGGACATTTATTTATAAATGATATTGCTTTGAGTTAATATTGATTTGACTTGATCTGCAGCAACTAAATGGTCTACAATTACCTTGAAGTTACAGTATGTATATTTTATATTCAGCACAAAAAGTTGCAGTTTAGGAACATACATGTAACTGAAGTAACTGACTGACTCAAATGAGATATATTTTTAGACCCCCTTTAGTAGCTCTCGGCTTCATCTTCTACCTGCAAAGTTAGATCCTAAAAAATCTATACAAGCACATGCATTGTCATTAGGCAGCTTAATGTAGCATGCAGATCAGGGAGAGAGAGGGGAGGTCTTGAGAAGAGGAGAGGTGAAGATAGAGTGGATGTAAAAGGAAAGAATGGAGTGCCAAGGTAAACTGAGAGGACAGAAGGAAGGAATTGGAGACTAGAGAGCATGTCTTCCTGGAGGAAGATCTGGCCTGGTTTTCTGTGAAAAAGGCCAAATGCTGTCAGTTGGTTGCTGTTGTGAATTTAAAATTTTTTACTTCCAAAATGTTTCCTGACAAAAAATCTTTTCTTTTTCTTTCAGTCTAATTTATGTAATTTTATTTGCTGATTATTGTGGTTGCTACACATTATCTGATGTAGCTATCTCTACGTAATCTGAGATCGGCACTTACAGAAAAACGTCTGAGAAGTGAAGATCTGAGGCTGGCAGAATCATTAACATCTTTTAGATCCCTGTAAGCTCACTGTTTTAAAACTATGTTTAAATGCTTTTAAATCTAAGTACAATGTGATTCTTCTCCCAGGGTTTCTGTACAATACCAGAACACGTAGGTCAGTTGTCAGGTGTCTAATACCTTTTCTTCTAAATTGGTTTGTTATAAGATCCTTTTTAAATAGCCCAGGCTTTGTGGGCTACATAAGCAATTTGTCCTTTTACTTTTCAGCTAAAATGGTTCAGGAAGCCCAATAAAGATGGATCTGTATTGTCTGAAAGTTCTGTACTATGCATTAAATATTCATGTATGGTTCTGATTTTATGAAATCATTTGAATCTAATCAAATTTTTTTCTGTATGTCTTTCAGGTGGTACTTTGAAACCTCAGCACACAGCGTTCCTCAGACCCAGGGACCAAAGCTTCCCCTGGTGTTTTGTATGACCAGGCAGTTGTGTGGCAGATTATCAGGCAGATTATCAGTGGACAAGTACAGAGGTCCAGCATTTATAGGAACACATGCTCTAAAACCAACTAACTAAGACCTATGGCAATAAATCAAACTCCTAAATTATTTAGTCATACCCGAATATCTGAGCTCCTTTAGTTTTTGATCAACTCAACATACTCCTGCGCTGGGGTTGGGTGCACGTGTTGTGCTGACAGCAGGCTGTTGTCATGGTGGACTGGTATGTCTGAGCCTGAAGCTAGCTTAGCTTCCCAGTTTCATATAACATGTTAGCATATGGCTAGCCACGTATGGTGACAGATCAGGCCATTATCCTTCTCCCCTCCATCACCATCTCTGGCCCCTACAAGGGGGTGTAAAGTAGTTGGTAGTGGTGCCCCCTTACCCCGTCATCTTTTCATTTCTCTTCATTTAGTCATCTATCCATCTACCCAATAATCATCAGCTTTTGCACCATCTTTCACTCTCATCAGCCTTTATCACTTTTGTGTTGCACGTAGCACTCTTAAGCTCAGCCTAACTAAGCTCACTTCATCTCACATCTGTCCCAGCTCAGCCTAAATTGCCACCACTCAGTCCCTGCCGTCTTTAAAGTCAAACCCCAACCCCAGTTTAATTCACAACTTGACCCAGGGTAGACCACCCTAACATCTGACAGTCAAGCCGCTGGGCAGTTGTTTTGGTAGTTAGTTTGGGTTGCATGGAATCAGCTTAACCGTGGAGAGGCCAGGCTATCACAAACTGATGGACTTTGACAAGCGAGGAGTAGGAGGAGGAGGAGGAGGAGGTGGTGGTGGTGGTGGTGGAGGAGGTGGAGGAGGAGGGAAGGTGGAGACAGAAGAGGGGAAGAGGATGTCTGGGAAGACGGGGAGTCGATCAGGGCACGGTGGCCGGGGTCCCGGCTCCAACTCTGGGGTTCTGATGGTTGGACCAAACTTCCGGGTCGGAAAGAAGATCGGTTGTGGGAACTTTGGAGAGCTGCGACTTGGAAAGAACCTGTACACCAATGAATATGTGGCTATTAAACTGGTAAAATCATTTCTCTGTATATGGTTTATAGTATTGTAGGGCAGCACACTTCATTTGTTTAATAATGAGAAGGACAATTATTGATCCATATTTCAGAATAAGATAACTGAGTTGTACTTGAAAGGGACAGAAAATAGTTTCACATTGTACTTAAACCATTTTATATACTGAAAACATGTTTTGGGATTGACTACCCTGAATATGGCAGTATTGTCAGAAAAATGTGTTTTATGATTATATGTATGAAAAAGAATGATTCTAATTCAAATATAATCCTCCTTTGTAGGAGCCTATCAAGTCGAGGGCGCCACAGCTCCACCTAGAATATCGCTTCTACAAACAGCTGGGGAGTTCAGGTGAGACGGAGCCACCTTCTGTATCTTGTTATGATACAAAAAAACTATCATAAACTTGATGTCGAGCTGTATATTGTATTATGGGCTAAGTGTATCTGCGGTGTATAGGAATTACAGTCATGCAGTGATGATTGATGTTTGATCAATGTATGGTGTATATATATGAATGTGCCAGTGTCCAACTCCTGTTCTTTTTTTCTGTGTTCATGCAGAAGGCGTACCTCAGGTGTTTTACTTTGGACCATGTGGTAAATACAATGCTATGGTTCTGGAGCTACTGGGACCCAGCTTAGAAGATCTGTTTGACCTCTGTGACAGGACTTTCTCTCTAAAGACTGTACTCATGATAGCCATACAACTGGTAAGACAAACATGTAAAAACATTTTTTTTAAACATCAAAACACTTTATTGTTGGATTTCTTAGCTTTGCCTCTTTTGCTCCGTCCTTTCCCTTAGATAACCCGTATGGAGTTTGTCCACACCAGAAGCCTGATCTATCGAGATGTGAAGCCTGAGAACTTCCTGGTGGGCCGACCTGGCTCCAAACGGCAACACACCATCCACATCATAGACTTTGGCCTGGCGAAAGAATACATAGACCCAGAGACCAAGAAACACATCCCATACAGAGAACACAAGAGCCTGACTGGAACTGCTAGATATATGAGCATCAATACACACCTGGGGAAAGGTGAGTTGCTCCCTTGTGCTACATGTGCACACATGTACCACTCTAACCCGAATCATAGATCCATACCATGAGAGAGAAGTGGTCGAAGCATATAAAGTGGCGCATGGCGAAACAGCAGAACACCTTGTTACAGGCCGAAGACAGAGAAAATGATTAGGGCTGCAGCTATTTTATTGTTTTTATTATCGAGTAATGTGTCAATTCTATATCTATATATAAAATATCAGATAATTGTGCAATCGTCCATAATTTCCCAGAGCCTAAGGTGATACCTTCAAATAATTTGTCATTCAGTAATGTCTGTCAATTATGTAATATAAAGAACATCAGCAAATCCTCACATTTAAGAATCCAAAACAATTAGGGGAGGGAGGGTCAGAACTTTTTCATCCCACTTGAGTTTGCAGGTCTGCAAACACCAACTCAGGCTTGACAGCTTGCATCTGTCAGGATTGAGACTTGGCACTAAAATCAGTTGTAAAAAACACACTGAGGAAGTTCCTGATTCTTTTTAGTGGCCAGCCAAAAGTAGCAAGATGAAGGTTGTCTGCAACAATGTGAAAACAAGTTTTTTTTTTTTTAATGACCATTTTAAAGTATCATCATACTATTGAGAAATCATTAGTGTTTATGGTTTAAGTATCATAAAGGAATGAGACCATGGTGGATATAATGTGCCTGCCTTTCTCACAGCGGTGGTATTTAAGTACCAGACTGGGTGTTGAAGCATCGTGTTTGTGTTCTTGGCATCAGAGGTGTTGAATTTAACACCACTGATGTAGTCGAGCCATTTAAGTCTTTATTGTTATCCTGTGTTATTTCAGAGCAAAGCAGGCGGGATGACCTGGAAGCTCTAGGCCACATGTTCATGTACTTCCTGCGAGGCAGCCTACCCTGGCAGGGACTCAAGGTGAGGAGACAGCCAACCAGCCCTCTAGTGTGTTTATCAGTCCAGTCATCTTAGTTAGGAAAACCCTTCCCTTCAAGCTTAAACCTCTGTCCTCAGTTGCCTTGCACCCATCCATTACCTGTTATGTATAAGTCTCTCTTTATCATTAGGCTGACACTCTGAAAGAACGTTATCAAAAGATAGGAGACACGAAGAGAGACACACCAATAGAGGTCCTCTGTGAAAGTTTCCCTGGTTCGTATACACATACACCACCACCAAAAAAAGCAGTGTTTCTGTGCAGCTGTTGCATATATGTTCAGGCTAGCATATGTTGATCAAATTTTGTGTGTCTGTATGTATGAATCTGTGCGTGTGTGTGAATTGTATTTGTGCGCCTGTGTGTATGTAACAGAAGAGATGGCCACCTACTTGCGGTACGTGCGTCGGCTGGACTTCTTCGAGAAGCCGGACTACGATTACCTGAGGAAACTCTTTACGGACCTCTTTGACAGAAACGGATACATCTTTGACTACCAGTATGACTGGACTGGAAAGCCACTGGTTAGTGTGGAGTGGGTGTTTTCTGTTGAGCTGTCTGAGCTGAACTTAATGCTGGGTTTAGGGCAGGGTCAATGCTGAGAGGTCAGTTAAGCAGTGATACATAATCATATGAGTGATCTACTATGTAAACAGAAACTGATTATGTCAGACTTGTATCTCCAGAAAGTCAAAGACACTTCTTTCTCCATGTTTAAGTTTCTTTGTAAACTGTAATCTGAATAGGCTCACTTGGAGTGAGGTCAGCAGAAAACAATGTTTAAGTTCAGATAATGTGATAATGTCTGCGTCATCGCTCTCAAGCTTTTACATTTGATCATCATTGTACAGGGCAGGGGTCCTAGTGAGCCCCCCAACAAAACAACAGTGTTATCTGTAAGATCAATAATAGGATATCAAGTCCACACAAAGAAACGTAAATGTAACCAACTGTGTATTTCCTTATTCTGATCCCATGTTGACCTCACTCCCTGTGTATTTAGCCCACTCCTATTGGTCCAGTGGCCAGTGAGACTCCACTTCAGACGAGCAACAGAGACAAAGCACCGCAGACCAAAAACCAGGTACACACACACACCCACACACTTATTCTGAACAGCTATGCAACATGGTCCTGTTAGTGTTGCCATTCACATGATTTTTAGTATCTGGAACAGCTTTAAAACCGCTTATGTGCCAGTCTAGTGAAAAAGTCAACAGTGTTTTCCTCACTGTACATTAACCGCGCACACACACACACACACCGAGCTGGCCATATGAAGCAGTCCTGTCTGTCACTCACAGTGCTGCTCCCTCAGCCCTAGACCCTTTGTTGTTTTCTCCACCTGTAAAACGCTGGTTTGCCTGGTCACAGGGTTAACTTGCTTGGTTTCTTTGTCAATCAACACTAAAGATAGCAGCCAAAATCCAAGCAGTGGTGCAGCGTTCCGAACTAACCGTGTTAACACCAAAAGTTAACGGACTAGAATAAAGTCCTCATTGTTTATTTTCATATTTTTTGTACTGCCTTAATACCACAATAGTCAACTGTAATGGTATAGTTATAGCGCCTGTGTAAAGTATTTTTAAATGTATAAAGTAGTTTTACTGTTTTATAAAATAGAGTCACAGTGGATACCAGATGTGTTTTGACAATGATCAACAGAAAAGCTTGAACACAGTGAGTGTTGGTCACACCCTGTAAACTCAACAAGTGGCTGTGAAAAGTTTATTCTTTGCTTTTTCAGGGATCATGGCAGCATCCATAGCAGTTTTTGTGGATTCCATTTCGACAGCAGTACACGCCATATAGCCGCCTCTGGGAAGGGGAATTTACTGTACACCTACCAAAAAATGGCCATGGATACATATCACTGTCCATTTAGCGGAGCAAGGATGCAGGCAATCATGTTACAGTCTTTCATGTAATCTGTGGTGTTTACTGCTCATGAGAGACTTCTGTTCCCTTGCCTTTTAGGCAACATAAATATCCCTTTAACAGCCCCAAGCCTGGGGAGAAATGCTGGCTTTAGGGCAGACACAGGAATCAAATGTCCTTTCCCTTGCTGTCATGCCATAACCCACAAGCTTCATGGCAGGGATGGGTAAAGTTGATGAGTATAGGTTAAACGCTAGTAGATAGCTAATCAAGCACATACTACAGATATGAAGTGACCACACTATAGCACATTATTAAACTTTGTAAAGGAGAAAAAACTGTCACATTAGATGAGAGAAGGCAATAGCAATCCAACCAGGATAAAACAAATTGTTCTGCCTGATGTTCATTTTCACCCCAAATGCCCCATGTCTGTCTGTCTGTCTGTCGGCGCCTTCTTGGACTGATATTGTATAATATAACCCTGGCATTATCCTTTCATGTAGATCAGTTTGTGAAGACGTGTTTGGAGTTTGACATGAAAGCATTTGTTTTTCTGTTGACCGGAAACCTATTTATTGCGTCTGTGATTTAATGTCATTACACAAAACATGGAAAAACTCATGGGAGAGGACAATACTTCAGTGTTAACGCTGTGTTCATGTGTTGATAGGAATCCAATTGCTGTGCACCATGTTGAAAATAGTACACCCGCACATTACACTCTCATAAAGGGCTCTCCGGTATAATCTAAAATGGATAAACTCGTACTGTGTATTATGTAGGGCTGCCTCCTAAAAGTTAATGATTCAAGTCATCAGTTGAGAAGACCCGGAGTCGACTCGCATTTTGTCAGTTTCATCACTTCATCACTGCAATGCTGGAGCAACAGTATGGCAGTCTGTAAACTTTACAAACCGAGTCTCAAAATAACCCCAAAGCTAACTGTGATGGAAGTAGAGAAGGGTGATGGAAACAGGAAGCAGTGCAACCCTCAGCTCCGGTGCTGATGGTCGGTGAATTCTGCTAAACTACTTTTGAACCAGACGCTGGTACAACCCCCTCTACTGCTGTTCAGTGTGACTGAGTGTTGAGCTGTCAGCAGCTTGGCAGGAGAGATGCTCTTGCCCTCTTTCCACCAAATGAGCTCTGGTTCTTGAATCGGTTGTGTTCAGGATTCTTGGAACCTTGGCCCACATTTCAACCAGTTTTGAGTGGAGCCATTGTAATCATGGGTCATCAATGGAGGGCGTTGCACAGTGCACAACTGAAGGAAACAGTAGGAGCAAGATGGCGGATCACATTGATTATCTGCAAGCTTTTGTTCTGTTATTACAGAGATTTGTTTTTGGACCAACTATTAATGATAAGAAGACATAGAAGACTGTTACCATAGTAGACCAGAGACCATTGTTGCCTTCTCCATCCTCTTCCAACCTGAAGAATATGACACGCCCACTGAAAACATGCTATTTTTTGGTCCCAGCTGGGAACCAACTTTTCGGGTTCCGAACCAATTTATTTTTGGTCAAAATGTTCAGAACGGTTCAAAATTGGGTGCGTGAACTAAAACGGAGCTCGTTTCATGTTGGTGGAAAAGGGGTATCTGTGGATTTTATAAGCGAACTATAACCAGGACTATAATGATGTAATGAATATTACATGACAGGTCAGCTGTTTGGGTTTGGTCCGATTACACTGCACAACAATTATAAACTGGGTTTAAACATACTGAAATGAAGCAGCAAAGGACTTTGTGTAAATGATCTCCAGCATAACTTTCCCCAGAGCTGTCAAACACACTTTTGCACCCGTAGGGGAGACTCTTCACTGTAAATCAAGAAACCGGTTATTGGCACCTCTCTGTCGTCGTCTTTGCTTCGGAAAGCAAGAAATATTTAGCCTGACATCGCCAGACCAATTCACATTGGTCAATGCGAATTAATCTGGAACCTCTCAGTTTATTTTCGATTTCTAAGGGGCATTATCAATGGGCACAAACCAAAATGCCTCTGGATGCAGTTGGATAGCTCTACAACCAATCAGAGCAATGAAACGTGTGACATAGCGCTGAGCAAATCCTGTTGAATGTACAGCAAACACATCTTTCTTACCAACAACAGCTGCAGTAGTTTGTCCTTCTTTCAAAGAAAATATACCGTCAGTTTGTTAATAAGGACGTCATAGTGGATTCAGAATGTTCCACATCAGTGACAGCCGTCTTGGTTGTTTACGCCAAAATGGCGCTCCTTTGTACAGTCATCGTATTGGTAAACTGTTGTGATTGGCCCGACCCAGGCCAGGTCGGCTGGAAATCTGTCTGAATGTGAGGGGGACCAGACGCATCTGCCAGAGGAAATGAAACATGAGCCCACAGATTCGTCTGGCTACCCAGGCTAAGAAAAATGGTCTCTTATGGGCTGAAACACATTTTATTTGTTGTGACATTTCTAACATTGGCTTCAAATTCCCTTGATTGTAGAATCTGACGATTGTGCAAAATGACTGCGTTCAGCTCAAATAATCACGATGACATTGTGTCAGTCCAGATTTATTTAAGCTGCAACATGAGCCTGTTTGGGTCTTAATCCCAAAAACCAGTTTTGAAGCAGGTGAGGTTGAGGTAACACAGAAAATGAACCACCTCCTTCCCCTTTTGCATGGGGCCTCCACACGTGCGCACAAGCTCTCTGTGCACTCTCTCTGTACTGCACACTTGAGTACTCACCCTCCTGTTGCTCATCCAAATACTGACTCTGCACTTACTCTTTCTTTTCTCTTTCCTTTTTCACTCTTTCCTCCTCCTTTTTTGTCTTCACGGTACTGCTCCTCACCCCGCCACTCCTCCCCTCCGTCTGCTCGTCTTCCCACTTCTCTCTCGCCTTACTGCTTTTCCTTCTTCTCTCACTCTGTTCCACCCTGTCTCTTCTCCTTTCCATGGTGACCCTCCTCTTCCATCTCACCTTTTTCTTCCTCCTCCTCCCACCTCCTTTTGGTTTCTCCTGCGTTCGGCTTCCTGTCTCCTCTAGTCTCCAGAGGGGAAAGGCAGTGAGTCCCAGCCCACTCCAGTGACCAATCGAGAGCTGCTGGGCTCCCATCTCACTGCTGATAGGCTGGGCGGGTCTGTCCAGGTACTGAGAAGGAAGGGTTAGCTCTGCTGGCTTCCTGTCTGTCTGCCTACCTGTGTATCTGTCTGCCTGCATGACCTTATCTGTCTCTGCAGCAGGGCTGACCTCAAGTCTGTTTTCTCACAAACTCAATAATTCCCCCATATGGGACTGTTCCAAATTAAAACCTTTACTTATCCATCTTAGGTTTGCTCAGCATATGTAGCTATGTTACAGACTTTACTACTACCACTGCCTTTCAACATTAAAGTAATGGAGACAGAAGCTAGTTGCCTGGCTTCTCTATAAACAGAGCAGAGAGTGTAGAGACCACACCTTTTGTGAGCTGACCAGTGAGTTACAAGGTAGAAGAGGCTGGCTTTCAACAGCTAGAATACACAACAGCAAATTAGCAGAAGTTAAGTTGGTAGTTATTGCTGACAACACACACACTTATGATAGTTATTATCATAAGTGTGTTGTTTTTTAGTTTTTTTTTTTTTTAGAGTTTATAATACCCATTTCATATATAAACTCTGTGTGTGTGATATAGAGGTTTGGTGAAGAGAAATTCAACTTGCATTTGGTCTTTTATTCCAGTAAATACAGGGTTGTGCCATGCACACTAGACCCAGGTCTTCAAATGTAGTTCAGTACATGACGTTGCTCTTGTTAAATTGTATGGTTTTCATCTTTCAGAATAGTTAGATGGCTAGTTAGCAAATAGTGCTCACTACAGCAACATGTAGTGGCATATGATCAAACCACAGTGCAGAGGTAAATGTGAAAGTTGATATTAGTTGAGAATTTACATGTGACGTAATCCATGTGGAAATGTATTATGATTTATTCTATTTATCCTATGTTAGCTGACATTAACTACACTAGGTACAAGCCCCCAGCTGTTGCCTTGTAGTGTCAGAAGTAGCATCATGCTTCATATATTGTCTCTCTTCTGTGTCCAGCAAACTAGCAGAGTGAAATTGACTGACTAATATATAATTTCCTTTATTGGTATCAGCCATGACAGGTGAGGCCTGAGTATGAAGAGCTACTCCAACCATGTTAAATGTGCCACCTTTGTGTTTTGCAACACTCCAGCAGACAGAGGAATATCATTTGGTAGCAGTGTATATTTTAAGCTAAAGTCGTCTTTGTGAAGAAGTGTACTTGTACTGTACAGCATTGTTTCATCTAAATGCAGTCCACAGGGAAATCAAACATTAAGACAAAGGAGCAAAGGACAAAAAAAAAAACACCAGGAATTATATGTATAAAATAGATAAGTGTATGCCACACACGGATATCTTGTCATGACATGTCACCACCAATATCAAAACAGTTGCTCTGTTGCCTACAATGAGACTGGGCATATGCCAGGACATTGTGGCCTTGTGAGTGCTAACCAGCTGTCATGTAATGATTGAATTAAATGTGTTAAGTTCTTCCAAACATACCTCTTTTTAAACCTCTGTTTTTGCTGAAACAGTAATTTTTAAATAAATAAAAAATATATTAAAGAAAAAAATGTAAGTGGGTGAAATCCTTTTAAAGGATCTAAAAACAGCTGCTACAAGATTGTACTAGCATGTATGTGATGTCAGAGCTGTTACTGTTAGTGTGCAGTTAAAACATTTCAAGGCCGTTGCTTTTTGTTATAAATTCTATAAAGGCAAAATCAACAAAGCACCAAAAACCCTGTCAGCCATTAAGCAGAGGTGCCGCTGTTTTGCATGGCAGCAAAATGAATGTTGACAGTGCCTGTATCTCTGGAGGTGTGAAGCTCTTATGGACTATTAAAGGACCGGTGTGTAGGATTTAGTGGCAACTTGCCAAAAAAAAGAGCCCTTCTCTAGAGCCAGTGTTTGTTTTGGCCGTTCTGGGCTACTATAGAAACATGGCGGTGCATCATGGTAGATCCGTGGAAGAGGACCCGGGTCGCTCCCTCTGTAGCTATAAAGGACTCCTTGTAAGCTAACGAAAACACAATGATTCTTATTTTCAGGTGATTATACACAAACCAAAACATACTTGTGAATATTATATTCCATTTCTGCCAAAAGATCCCCCTAAATTTGACACACTGGTCCTTTAAGACCACGTCCACATTAAGCTGGCTACATTTGAAAACAATCTTTTCCTTTGTGAGGATGGAGAGCAGGTCACAGATGGACACTCAGCAGAGTAACCAGGCTCTGTTTGTCACACTGCTGTTTGGCTGTAAGGCAAGTGAAAGGAAGAAGATGATTTTTATTTGTATTGTTTTGGTGTGTCAGTGTAGAAAAATAACTTTTTTTAAAAAATGACCTGGAGACACTAGTGTGGAAGCATGTTGTTTTCACACATAAACAGCGTTTTCAGATATATCAGCCTTAGTGTGGACGTAATGCAAGCCTTTTTCATTTTGTCCCACCAAGATAGGACGTCGCTACGTCTGTACTCATCCATCTCCCTACCGTTTCTCACCTCCAGGTGATGAGTTCAACCAATGGGGAGCTGAATACAGATGACCCCACTGCAGGACACTCCAACGCACCAATCACAGCCAATGCAGAGGTGGAAGTGGCTGATGATACCAAGTAAGGATACACACACACACACACACACACACACACACACAAGTTAAAGCCGTATCTATGTGTAGTGTTTGTCAGCACATGCAACTCTTTTAACTGTTTTGCAATAACAGCAAAAAATATCTAAATTTAGATTGAGACCATCTTACGCAATTAAAAAACAAGGTATTAACAAACCTGGGCTAAGACTAAGACCTTCCTGTGGCTTCGTCTTTCTTTTTAACCGCAAGGCTTTTACTCTGAAAAGCGGTACTTCAGGAAGAGTTGACTTTGCACTAACTGGATGCTGACGGTGCAAAGGGACTGCTTGTTCTCTCTCTTTTTCTTTCTCACGCTGATTCTTCTGTCTTCATGTTTTTTGTTACATTTATTATTATTTTCTGCTCTGTTTTTTAAGGAAGTCAAAAAGTTAACGTGCATCATTTTAGATTTACTGTAGATAAGACCAGCGTTTGGTGTCCACCAGATACTGTCACAGACACAGGGAATTCTAGTGGGGTTTTTTTTTTTTTTTTTACTTTGTATGCTTTTACATAAGTTATTTCAAAACACAAAGACAAAAATTCATAGGTTAGGATTGACATGTGAAAACACCCCTTATTCCTTCCTAACATCATGTCTGTGACTCCTAAAATCCATTCTTCATGCACATCCACTCCTCTGCTAATATTTAATCCACAAACCATAAGGTCGGAGATGGACAGGATATTAAAAGAAGGACAAAAAAACTAGTGTTAGAATCATTAAAGTGGAACCCCCCATCATGCTATTCACACTATTTTCAACACTTTGTTGTTCTGGATCACTCATCTAAAGTGTTATTGTCCTATTTTCGGGTGTATGTGTGTTAATGACTCCACCAAACTGTATTTTGTAACTACAAGTGCCACAAGATGGCAACAGTTACATTTGAAGCACCGTATAGGAACCGTGCAAGTCACTGAATTTTTCACAACACGGTCCTTCACATGTGTCACAATAAAAGCCTTGTTTATAAATGAAGGAATTGTGTCCAATGAAACGCTAGAGGACTTGTAATTTAAAACGGATACAGGGTGTGTTGTATGGAGTGAATATAGTCTCATAAAGATTTGCAAACCAAAAACCAAGATTTG
>LKNJ01002045.1:0-38118 GCA_002120245.1 Maccullochella peelii
CAATTGGTGGCTGACTAAATACTTTTTTGCCCCACTGTAACTGTCTACACTTTATAGGACATTGGTCAGTATATCAAGATCTGTGTGAATGGGTCCACACATACAGTAAACACCCTTTTGACTGAACAGAATACTATTATTATCAGAAAAAATATGTGAGCTATGTTGAAGTATCTATGTTCTTGGGGTCTGAATACAGTGGTTGGATGATTGACAGACTGATAAGGTACTGTATCAGTGCCAGGGAAGGAATGGATGGTTGTATACATGAGGGTGCATACATTATTCTACTCACCTACACTCCCAAGGGCAGCGTTCTGGAAAGACAAAACTGACCCTGGTTTGGGAGGCTGGTAGGTCTTGGCGATGGTGTATGTTATCTGAGGAGGGAAACCACAGTGAGCCCATCAACATGACAAAAGTCACCAGCTTTCAATATCAATGCCCTGCAGAGTCAGATCATTGGTCTATGGTACAGATCAGCTTCTCTACGCACAAGTCTTTAGGTTCTGAAATGGCTGATGACAGTAACCAGAGCCTTGAATCTAAGCCAAAAAACACACACACCGAAATATGCAGTTGCATTCAAATATTTACCAACCCTAGTGCACATATCTTTAGGAGTAGTATTTGGCATAAAACAGGGTACACTGAAATACACACATTAGAAAGAGCAAAAACATCGACTTGATTAAAAAGTAGAAAAACAAAAACTAAAAGCATAAAATAACATAAAACACATCTATAAGAAAACAATTTTAAAGGGGGGTGGGGGGGGGACAATCACCCTTGGACAAAGTGGTTATCTGCAAATTCCTTTTTGGGCTGTGCACGCACATGTTTTGTATTTAAGCCGGTGTCAGACCTAGTCATGCTCAAAATTAGATCACTAAAAAAATCCTAAAAATGAAAAAGGAGCTGGACACACACCTCTATGACTTGTGCGTCAGGAGTGAGGCGGTCAAACAGGAAGCAGATGACTCGCAGGTCCCTACAGTACAGCACCAGCTCCTCTGGAGTGAACTTCAGCGAGGAGTTTGGGGTCACCAGCTTGGTTCTGTTTGGGCCCACTGCAACACAGAGGGGAAGAAGTCGTCTAATTAAACATTAAACAGACATGTGGGTGAAGAGCTAAAGAACCCTAGAGTATAGGTTACGTACATACTTACAGTATGTAGGTTAGACCTGTAATATGTGGGCTGAAATTAAATTTAGCCCAACACCTGCACATTCTAACATGTCGCCAAATCAACCAAGACTGATATTTTAAGGGTTACTAACTTTAAGCCCTTTTTGGATCCAAACCAATTTAATGATAATATAAGCAATCGGTCGGAAGGTATTGATAAAAATAAATCTGATTGCATAGTGGTACAACTGCTAGCTGTAACAGTATCACAGCAAAAGGCATGATACACAGTATACTGGTCTGTGATTGGATCCAAACAGGGAGTGTCCCATAAAAGTAATACTACTCAATAAATCTCCAGTCATAGCATTAATTAAAATACATGGGTAAAAATGTGGGCATATGGTTTTACTTACCAACCACAACCTTCTCTATGGAAGCCAAAGCCAAATCATGGTCTCCTAAAAGTACTGGGTCTGCATTGTCCTGCATTCAAAATATAACCAAAAAAACACATTTCTGCTCCCGCAATCACAGTTTTTGCATTATGTTAAATGTTCTTAATGTATTTCACAATGTCATCCTTTAAACAGACATTAACATATTATTAAACAGTATTTTAATCAGTACAGCTGTTCAGAGGGACTCACGTCAGGTTTGGGACTGTCCTGGGGCACAAAGGCCACTCTGAAGTGGGTACAGAAGAGGGTCCCAGACAGCCAGCCTCTTCCTTCCCTGGCAGTCAACTTCTTCCTCACCATAACAGCTCTCTGAAGTACACACTCGCCTGGTGGGGGCAAAAGGGAGGAGATGTAGTGCAGGGGTTACAGGGTGGAAATTATGGGTAATGTTGGAGCTTTAGTTTTGTACATGTCAGACAGAGAAACAGCAGTAGGGAAGTTCACTGAGAGTAGGCTACTGGGAGTCGGTGTAACAAACACCTTTAAACAAAAAGTTATGTCCTCAAGTTGTCCTCAGGATACGGTGGATGGGCAGGGAGGAGCAGGAAGAACAACAAAAACGCCATCTTACAGATGACAGTAACTGTATTTGTTTTGAATTACCTTACACCAATTTGGTTTGCTGGCAAATACCTGCAAATTTACATATGAGTGATTTACTAAATTTAAGTATATGACTGAAAAGTCACACTGCATTTGTTTGTCTAATGTACAGCTGGATATCAAATACTCACAAAACACTTAAATGGCTATTTAAGTGTAATATGTTAATAAAGAATGATTCTAACACTGCATGGCATAAGAAATCAAATTCAGTGGATCCTTTATGAGAAATGTAATAATGTTTGATGGCCGCCAATACTAGTAGTAATAATAATAATAATAATCATCTGGTAACTACAGTGTAAGCAAAGACCAATGAGAGCCCAGCAAATAGTGTGTTCATTCAGTCTGGTGTAGGAAGGGTTTGTGTTGATGACTCAAAGAAGGAGAGCATCTGAAGTGAAAGCCTAAATCTTTATTATCTAGATTTTCAGAAACAGAACTCCATACCAGGCAAAAGTATTTTGATCAGTTTTAATAATATTTGATGTTTTGAAATATGTATTTAATGTGTGCAGTACTTTATAATTAGTAGTAAGACTGAATGATGAATCCTCATTGGCTAAAAGGAGAGGAAGGTTGAAGAAGTATCTGAAATTCCAGGACAAAGCTACCAAAAACAAACCTTTTCACCCAGACAAATCTCTTACACACAAACACAGATGTGCACTCTCAAAGAAGTAAAAAAAAGAAAAGAAAGGAAAACAGTTTCACCAAAACAGACACACACACACATACACACACACATAGCGGTGAGACAGCACATTTATAACAGTCTCCCGCAGGAATACAAAGCCTTTGCCAGCTAGACTGTGGGTCTCCATGGCAACAGAGTCCAGGATAGGGTAGAAGTGGAGAAAATGGCCTTTTGTCCATGACAAGAGGGGTGTTTGGCCACATTAGGCAAGGCAAATGTTTTCATATTCACTCAAAAGAGCATGAAAAAGACAGGGAAAGACTGCTGGTTCCTAGAAAATGAAAAAACATTCTGAGGAAACACAAAATTCCTTTACTGCATGTGTGGATTGAACTAGCACGAAACTTGAATTGGAAATGACAGTAGTCTCCGCAGAATGCTACTTCTTGCTCATAGCTTAATGAATGTTTTGGGGCATATCAAAGCACAAACAGGAAACATCCATTTTTACACACAAAACACTTGGTTATGCTCTGACAGAAAAAGGAAAAGGAGCCTTTGCTTCCAGCACCATAATTTGCAGATTGCACACAAGAGAAGTTTAAATCTTTGGGCGTGCTATGGTTATGCTAATGCCCTCCAGCCTCCAAAACCATGCATAAAGATTTATGTTGGCTGGACTTATAAATTAAACCTGACCACACATGACCTAGCTACAGAGGTTTCAGATGCATAGCACAGTGAACACAAGTGAACCCTTGTTGAGAGCTTGTCTTTCAAAAAGGACAATCTGTGGCTTTGCACGCCTCGTTTTAATGTCTCCCCAGGGTGCAACAGAGCCGAAAACATTCCTGTAGCCTAAACATTTGAGAGCTTAGGGGGGGGAAGGAATATGAAGCCAGGGAACAGAGGCTTCCAGGCCTATTTGCACTCTTTGGTTTGATTTAAGTTTTTGCTTGCAGGTGCTTAAACCCAGCATGAGTCAGCTGGACAAGGGAAGGTGTTTTGTGATATAGTTGTTGTACTGTAATCAAATAAAATCTTTTATGTTCTTCCTGGAGAGCTACAGAAAGTGTAGCAATGTATGCTGTAAAAACACAGTATTAGTGCACCTGTAGCTTCTTTCACATTGATTAAAGCCAGACTATCTAATCTTTAATTAGATTATACATTATAAATCTGTCTCATGTCTGTGACCCTGTGTGTATATGCCACTGATGTTTGGGACATTTTGGGATATTTGTTTGGTACACGCCTTTTGCTATGGGTGTGGCCCCAAGCCCCCCATGAACTGTGCCGGGCTTTGAAGCCAATTTGACATAGTGGCCAAACTGTGTCATTACAACTTCCGGGTCCGTCACGTGATGTACACTGGCCCAAAAAGACCTTCTCCCATAGACTTACATTGTGAAAGAGAGACGTTTGTAAATCAGCGGGTAATTTTTTTTCCAGGTACATCAACTACTCAGTACGAACACTTAAACAGCCCTTATTTAAAATCATTATGTCCTAAAAGTTGTAAAATTCACTAATAGCCGAGTGCTAGTGAGCTTGCTCTATGGGCCGCATGATACGGAAGCTATGCAAAAGATTCGGGTAATTTTATACCCGGAAGACGAACTTTTTTGGCTTCATGCGCCAGTGAGCAACTTTCATAGGAATGAATGGGGCACCTCCTCTGACGCTGTATCCAGTTATCTTTATACATTCATGTGTGGCCCACAGTTAGTTGGATTACAAAACTATTAAGAACAATAAAACAACAGCAGCAATGATGGTAAACAATAAGACACAGAAGAACAGTTCATGTCACAGCAGACAGAACTCACTGTTTGATTTCAGATTCCCCGCTGTGTTTACTGTAGATTCTTCAATGCCAGTGGCAGTTTCACAGATGCCAGTTACATCAAACTCTGACGGCATTATAGGGTAGACAGCTCGCCAAAATAAAATGTTGGGTTGGAGTTTTGACAAACTGAGGAGCAGAAGGGCGAAACTAACAAGAGACGCTGTGCCTCAAGGCAAGATGCTGCATCACAGTTTTATTACACTGATACCCAGCAGTTACTAGCATTTCTTATCTGTATTTGAATAGTAAGGACTGCCACCATAATTTGGGACCTTGCTGTCTGACAGCACCAGGCCCAAGTCAGAGTAGTTCAATTCAAATACTGAGAAAGTGGTTGACTAGAAGTTTTCAGGAAGTTGTTTAAGAATGTGTGTTCCTATGAAGACCAAGAGTAGTTGTTGTTTTAAATGTACGCAAAGTTTTTGCATGTCTTTTATGCTGTTGCTGGGCATAAATATAGGATTTTTTCCCACATTAAATTTAAATTTGAGTTTCCCCTTAAATGTTTTAGCTGCTTCTATTGATGTTGACTTGCCGCTGACTTGGATATGAGGAGAGAAGGACCTGAAGAATCAGCCTGAGAAAATACAGCCGAGGGAGATCTGAACCATATGCTCCGTTTTATTTGTTTTCATCCACATTTGTTCTTCATTTTCAGCTAAGATGCATGCAGAGAGAAAAGATTCTGCCCTCCTCCCCCATTGGGAGACCAGGAACAGGTTAAGCTGGGTTAAATCTAGAGATACAGTTGTTTCGACAAACTAGAAGCTGATAGGGATATTTTCTGTATAAATGACAATGAGAAAAGTCCTTGATGGCTGGACTCTTCCCTATAATTTGACACAGCACAAAATGTCCAGAAGACTGCTCTGTTGACACACTTTAGTACAGAGAATCCAAAACCACCAACCAATCTTCATGTGATGCAACATCCACAAACAGTGACAGCAATTCCAAAATGACAACCAAGTTAGGTCATCTTGTCATGTAATACAACAAAAGCAAAAATGTTTCCCTTCACTGAGCCAGTCTCTGTAAAGCTGTTCAGCCTTATGCAGGTTACACTGTAATTGCTAGCCAGTTAACAAACAAGACACGGAAATTATAACAACAATATAAGACACTACATCTCCAGAAATATAAATTCCTCCAGTCACGGACAATAACAACGAACAGCAGAACATCCATTCAAACTCATACAAACAGAGAATTTAATACCATTTAAGTATATAAATATCGATGCTCTGGCCTCTTGTCCATCACTCAACGAGGTATAAAGCTGATTGACAGCCTTTTAATGCCACAGTAACATAAGACTGTGGAGAAAAAGGATTGTGAAGTTGCTCTGAAGGGGGTCTCAGCCTCTTGGCATTGTGTGTGAATGGACAGTATACCCCCGCCTCCCACTCGCAGCTTTGAAAAAGGTACATGATCTACCCTATGGCTGTCGGCGCTGTCCTGACCCATTTGCCCTCCCGCGGGCCAGCTCGGTTTCTGCGGTCCTGTGTCCCGGTGTCACATGAGAAGACCGTGGACACTGCCCGTTAACTACTGGGAGAACGGGACAACTTCTGCAAACATATTTGTGATTCGTATGGTTGTTCTCAACTTGTCAGTGGATCTAGTTTGGGACAGCACACATTTAAGGCACTTTTTAAGTTACCCTACCATGCAACAGCAGCCTCACAGTGTTGATATTGATATGAGAACTAACAATACTGTATTTACGCAGGGTTGACAATCCTTTTGCAGAGTATATGTGTATGTGTGTGTGTGTTTGAGAGAGACAGAAAGGGAGTACGAGAGAGAGTCCGCAGGTGCAATGTGAGCCCTTTCGCTTGGTGCGGTAACACTGACTCGCGACTCCTTTGTGTCTGAAAGTGAACTTGTTCTCACAAATTGTCTCAACCCTTTCTCCGCAGAGCGCGCACAGAGCCAAAGGATAGATTTCCCTGAGCAAAATCTGAATCTCTCCAAAGACCAAAATAAAATGAAATGCTACATTTACAGCAGACTAATCGTAAGTAATTTTAGCTCACAGAGGAGCTACTATAGGTCTCAATGGAAAAAGTGAATATTAAGTCTGAAAACAGATACACATCTGTGTTCTTCTTTCTCTTAATATAAGACAGGTTCTATGGACAGCTATGTTTCTAATCTGCCAGGAATGGAGGTGGAGAAAGAGAAGAAAGAGAGAGGTAAGGTGGTGTTGGAAATGGCGATGAAGTTGAAAGCCAGCAGGGGAAAAAATGTGAAGAGTAAAGACATTTGACAGTGAAACGTTAACAGCTAAGAATAGAATCTCTGTGCGTGTTGTCAAGGACCAGTAGAGTCTGGAAAGTATTTGAGGAAAACACACTGCTGGAAAACAAATTAGGCTGACTAAGTGAATGAAAATAAGGAAGGAAGTGTGTGTGTTTGTAAAGAGTACGTGTGCATGCATGAATATGTTTGTGTACTGTATGTTTGCGTGTGTCTGTGTGTGTGTGTGTGAGAAAGGTCAATATAAGCCCACGAGATCCTATGTCAAACAAAAAACACCTGAGACATAAAAAAATCCTGATTTATTACAGAGAATAAAATAAAACAATTAAAAATATGAGACAAAAAGAGAGAACAGTCAAGTGAGACTGAAATGGGCCAAGGAAGCATCTCTCCACCTCATAAACTTCACTCTAACACACACTTACACACACTCATTTACATTTAATCTGCTCTGGTGAAGAGAGCTGTGAGTAACTGCTGATATGCAGCGTTAAAGATTAGCCTGTGTCAGATCTAGGCGCTCTGGTCTTCTGCCATTCTTATGAAAAACTCCTACAGGGCGTTGCTGACACAAGAACATGAGCAGGGCGGGGCTAGGGAAACAACTTCAACTGCAGCAGCAGAGATTTTCTATCTGTGGCCCTGCACTATCCAGCAGATTATTACTTGGGTTAAGAGGGTTGATCTCTGGCAAAGCTAGCTGGCTAAACTCTCTCTACAGCAGAGGGTTTTATAGGGGGAAAGTAATTTCAGGGTGACCAGGTTCTTGTCAAGGCAGCGGAATCTCTAAACAAGGAGGAACCTAGTCCCAGTTGGTGGGGCAGCACAATCAATAGTATGTTCACCCCGGATGTGCAGGGTGGTCTACAAGAATAGAGGCCAACCAGTAATTGACCATTACTGTCACTCTTTAATACAAAGTGAATAGATAGAAGAATGTAGGCACAACTGCTTCAGGTATTCAGTGAATACACAACACTGCCTGATAATGCAATAAAGCTGCAAGACTTTTTGATCTCAGCTACACAAATGTTCGTTGAGGCTCCCAGTCCCCGTTATGTGTGTTCAGGTTAGCTTTTCAACAACAGATGTTTTCCCATCTCAAAAGGCAAAACACCTGCTGTGGCATTCCTGGTCCAGGTGTGGCTAAAAGTGCAATACGGACATTTCAAACCACAGAGAACAACGAATGCAGCAGCAGTTTTTCTGCCTCAATGTTATTGAGTGTTGATATTTCATCTGATCCTGGAGCAGCATGGCAGTTGTCAATTGAAGTCCATGCTGTGAGGTGTTTGTATTATTTAGTGCCTTTACACATTTTCTTGTGTCTGACTGGCTGCAATGTTCTGCTGCAGCCTTTCTATTGTTACAGTAGCTTGAATCATTCTTTATTTATTTAGTCAATGCAAGACGTGTCGATTTGTCAAACATGGTAAATGGGTGAATTTCTCAAAAGCAGAAATTTAGGAAGTACAACAGAAATATTGGTTATAGGAAGGTGGAAGAACTGATCTATTGATCATAGTAATATCCATGCCACTGTCTTACATATTTAAAAACCTTCATACATATCTCTTAACATTAGCTCATGAAAGCATAATCTTACCCGGTAGGCAGCGCAGCCCAAACACATCTCGACTCCTTGCGTTCACCCCACTCTGACTCAGCATCCTCTCCTGTAAGAGAAACAGAGAACACATTAACATATTTTAATCCTTAGTCTTTATTTCACATGTCAATGTAACGAACAGGAGATGTCCTGGGCTTAAAGGAATAGTTTGCCATTTTGGGAACTCGCTTATTCGCTTCCTTGCTGTCAGTTAGTTTGATGAGAAGATCAGTCTTTTATACAAAGTTAAGCTACACAGCTGCTGGCTGTACCCTGGAATATAACAGACAGACGTGTATCGATCCAACTCCTGACAACAAACCAGTTAAACATAATTACCAAAATGTCAAACTATTCCTTTAAATGAAAGTGACATACAGTACAATTAAATAATTTTATCTTATGTTACCAGAATGCTAAATGTTCACTGCGCCTAACAAGAACCTAAATACCCTGAATGATTATGAAAACAGGAATAATGTTCTATTTCTAACCTATACCTACAGACTCTTTAAATTGTTTGGTCAAGAAATAGACTAAACAGAACACACTAAACACATGGGCAGAGTCTTGTGTCACCTTTGGTCCTGTTGATTATATTTAAATGATGTCTCTGCCTGCTTCTCTCATCTGGCTCGTCTCAGAGGACTCATTTTCTGAGACAAAGAAACAAAGCCAAACCACACAATGCTCCATGATTCCTAGTTTCCACGTAGCTGTTTGTTCCCACTTTCTCTATAATAGTAATGAAGTCGCACGTACTTGAGTCTGTTCTGCAAGCGGAATCCAACCCCACACAGATTTCTATAACCAAACTACGAGCTTACTAGCACATATGCTTCCACTTAGCTTTTCTACTAACCCCCGCTTGTGAAGGCCGTTTACATTTAATCGGCTTCAAATCCCATAATATGCCAAGGCCTGCGATGTGAGAGGACGATATGATTACACAGGTGGTGAACAAGCTTTATAGTAGCACAGAAAAAGAGTTGAGGCCCGGAGTTGACATCCAAAAAAAAACTTTACATTGTAGAGCCTCAAATGTCTCTCTCAGCAATTCTAGCTGAGTTCGGCCCACAATGAAACTATTAAGAATCACGGTTTCATTTAGCTCTATCACAAAGCAGCACCAGTATTTCTTTGAGTCAGCAAGGACGTGTGAACAATAACAATGAATCTACTCAGTCGCCAATGTTATGCTAACAATTTTGCAGTGTGGTGAATTCTATGTTAGCAGCCTGCTCATGAAAACCTGAGACTCCAAGCTTGTGGCCCTCTGTAAAAAAACATTTAACAAAGAGGACCTTTGCTCCTTGAAAAGGTAGTAAAATCACACTCATTCATAGCTGGTTGTTTACTTTGCATGTGAGAGCGTCTGGCTTTCTTCTTTTAGTTCAACTTTGAGTTTTTAGTTCATAGTTTTTGATATGACATATATATGAAGCAAACATTTTACTATAACCTTTCCAATTTCCAGTTTCCAATTTTTTCTAAAATAAAAAATGAACAGTAGAAGTCTTTGTAAACTGTAAAAAATAAAGAAAATTAATTAAGTGATCCATGAACACCTAAGCACTAATTAACATCATATGGGCCAGTTTGCTCTGGTGCAAGATCTTGCTATAAAATGGTTCTATACTGCCTAACTACAACATCTGTAATAAAACCACAGGAATTAGTCAATAGTATTGAGTTCTCCCTGACCTATATTTCTAGGCTGTGTTCATTCCAAGACATTCAAACAATTTTACTGACTAAATTAAAAGGCTGAAAGCTCTGTGTTGACAAAAACAAGGCGTTTTTTGATGATAAGGAAGGACAATAAATTTTTTACCAGACTTTGTTTCTGCTTGCCAGAGCATTGTTCATTTTTTTCCCTGTGTGGCTTTAAAATGTATTGCGCTTTCCCTCTCTCTCTTTCCATCAACACCCACAGAAAACCCACAGCTGAATTCCTTTTCCCCTTTTAAGAACATCAGAGGCTATTCGGATCTTGTTTTGTTTATCCTTCCATAAGTCTAGTGTCTTAGATCTGTCCTCTGAAGGTTGTCAAGACCGACAGACTTGGGTCTCAGGGTCGTGTGATGAATATGAACCCGCTAGATAACACTGCAATGCACAAGGTGAAGTACTACTGGAACTCTACTGTGGACTGGGCTATGTACAAAATGTGATGAGAGTGATACGAGTGAAGGTTAAACTAGCAAAAACTTGATTTGTGCATGCAATAAATGTGACAATTAGAAAGATGGACAGCAAATGCATTTTGCTAGGCATGAACGTAAAGATGCCGTGGCCAACGTAAGGTTGCTCTCATCTCAAAAACCACATTTCCAGAGCCATGTTTAAGCTGAGATTTCACTTTTGCTTTCATAGTGTGGCTTCAGCGTCCCCTCACATTGCCTCTTTCTCTCCCGTGTCGCCTCTCTGCCCCACTTTTGCCCTCCTCTGCTCCCTCCCTTCATCCTCAGGATCAGGGACAGTGGCCAAGGCTTATTGCAGTTTCCATTGCTCATGGCTTACCCCGGTTACTGCGGCCAGACTTCTGCAATAAGTGTGCTTGTTCCTGGGTCTGGAACATACTTCGCTTTCCTTAAACAACAGGCCAAACTCTCACGAGGAAAGAGAACAAATGGGAATTTTGGGAGGACCAGGATCTGGGACTGACACTGCCACCTCTTTTGACAAAAATCTGTACCAACAAGCTGAACTGCATTTAAAAAAAGCAAAAGCATATGATGAATATTGACTTTTTGCAGTGCCGTCCCCAAAACACACAGTGGATCTTTAGCATCCGTTGTTAAGATCAACAACTCTGAGTCTCTTTTTAAAGCTACTCCTACTGAGATGTGCTCTGTTTGGAGCTTGTAAAATACACATGAACTTTTAGCCACTGCTCACTGTACTGAGAAGGCTCACAGCACGCTCATTTGTATTGTGCTTTGCATTTCCTCACATGAATGGGAACAGTCATATGGCATTGTGAACTGGCTTGAAAGGAAAATCAGGACATGAGGTAGTTTTGCTAAATGGGGCTTACTTTGAAGTGTTTCCGTCGTATTCCGTTCAGAATAACATGAGATTGTCATGAGATCATTTTTCGAACGCCTGTGTCTTCCCTTCAAAATGCAAAAGCTGCATTTTGGCCTGAATATGAGAAATGACAGAAATCACAGGAAAGACAGAAACTGATTCCGACATATAGGGTGAAATAATAAATCAATGTTTCATGAATTGGGAATTCAGATGGTTAATATTTAATGCAAAAATGTCTGCATCACACTATAGTGAATATCCAGCTTTTAACCAATTTCTCTGCAAAAGTCTGCAGCAATTAGCACAGCCCTCCCCATTTTATTCTGAAATCTTCCATGAACATCTGGCAACAAGGGACTATTTACAGCAGTGCCTGCATTCTTATTCGTCCTTCATTATAACGCCATCAGTCTAGACTTCTCGCACAACAAACAGATCATTTTTAACTGTATCCCTGCTGAATTATTTGCAATTCATTGTCTCATAACATATTTGCTTCTACATTATCCCATCCTCTTAACAGAGAGTTAAACAGACGTTTGTGCAGTTGATGAGGCGTTGTAAGGAAGTGTTGGACAAATTGAAATTTTGACCGGATCAACAAAGTTATTACTAGAGATCTTCCAAGAGGAGCCCTGACATATCAGGTTCAGGGATTCTTCTTTTAAAAGCGCACGAGGATTGCCTAGTGGTTAGACAGACCACCACTCAGAGAATAAAAGATCACATGTTTGAAGCCCTCAACAGGCAGTGTGTCCATCAACAGAAGCATTTCCTCCTCTTGGTCTCTTGAGCACACTTGTGTCAGGTCAGGATATATTAAAATAAGAACACAGTTGTGAAATGATAGTCTAACCGCTACTAACTACTACAGAGAGCTGCCACTATGATAGAGTATGTGCTAAATGGAATAGCCTACATTGAAATGTAAGGTGATTAACAGCGCAGGTAGTGCAAATGTGATGTGATTAAGAACAGTGCAAGAATAATGACACTGTGGATAATATAAAATACAATTAAAGATAAATATATAAACAAATAAAAATGCAGATTGTGCATAAGGGTAACATAGCCAGTAACTGACAGTCCAGCAGCCTAATGACAGCATGCAGGTGAGCATTCAGTTTCACTTTCTCTTGAGAGAGTCAGCTAAATGGCTTAAGTGAAAATCTAATGCTGAACATTCTCAGTGGCTCATAATCGTCTCGCGCATGAAACATTACTTTGACAGTCAGCTCCACTCTGACAGCTCAGGTCGCACAAGTAAGATTATCAGAGCCATGACTCCATACATTCAGAACAGACAAACAACTTAGCCTCTCAAGACCCAGCCCTTTCGCAAGTGAATAGTGCTGCTGGTTAATTATCACCTGATGCCAGATCAATACACCCTCTAGTCTAAAAGGCACCATAAATCTGCTAGGAGCCCATTGTTGTGCTCTCTGTTTAAGCAGTGGAAGCTTCTGCAGCTCAGGGGCTTGGCAGTGAATGTGAAGTCCGGGTCCTATGGGAGCGGGTGTGGATGACTGGCTTTGGCCCACTCCTATCAGGCTTGGATCTTCAGCTTCTCTGAATAGAGCTCAGATGATCCCTCCTCTGGCATTTTTGCTTCTGTAGAGCTTTGTGCTGGTGTGCCTTTCATGCTGACTGCTTCAAAGCTGGCTGGGAGATACAGATAGTGAACTCAAGGGGATAGGCGCAGCCAAAATAAGCCTGAATAAGCCTGCTATCCTGTCAAGATGCAGGCCTGAGCATCCTTACGCAGCATGTATGTACTGGTGTTGTTTTTTTTCAAGCAAAAATGCCAAACATTTCCTTGTTCAAGCCTCTTAATTGTGAGGATTTGCTGATTTTCTTTATCTTACGTGACTGTAAACTAGATCTCTTTGGATTTTGGACTGTTGGTCGTACAACCCAAGCAATCTGAAGATGTCACCTTCGGCTTTAGGAAATCACGATGGACATTTTTACTATTTTCTGACTTTTTGTAAAATAATCAAGAGTAATCTGCAAATTAAATGACAATAAAAATCCAATCCATCCAAAATGGCTTAGGTATTAAACTGTGATTAAAGAAGAGAAGATTCATCAGTAGATGCAAACTGCAAAGCCATCTGGTCCAAATTCAACCCAGGCTTGGATTCGGTTTTCTAAAGCAGTCTTAACACATGCTCATGGAAGTGAAACCCACAGAGGTGTGTGGGTGGCCTGTGCATATAATCTACACAGCCTACTACTCCACATTACCATATCTTAGGCTCAGCCACATTCTCATACTTGGACACATGGAATTCCAGTGGTGGGGGGCTGTGACGGCTTCTGCGCGTCTCATTCTGAGGTAATCAAATTCGAAACTCCTCTACCTCCCAATTGCTGTCTCCATGGCGACAGCCAGATGTTGGCTCACCCCCTCTCCACATGCAAGCCTCGCCCGAGGGCAGAGCAAAGAGGCATCTGTTACCGTTTTCCCCCTGCGGCGGCTGAAAATAACCAGGGAGAGGACAAAAAGCCAGGCAACACAAAGACGGAGCCAAGAGACTGTTCCCAAAGGAATGAGCAACTCTGAACACATCCATACTATGTGTACACACAATGCTTTGTGCTGTCTATGAAACTAATGAGTAATTTCCAACCTCTATCCTCTCAGGTGCTCCTAAACAGGGACAGTATGAAATGCAGTAGCACAAGAATTTCATCTTCAGCATTTCAAAGCAATTCATCATAGCATCATGTGACCTTTCAACGTTTTAGCAATTAAAGCAGATAAAACTGGCTACAACTGTTCAGCGCACAGTTCTCTGGAGATGCTGATCGTCTGCAGCATTTGTCTTTGTGTACAACACCTTAACCCCATATGAGGCAAACCCCCCTGCCATGAGAAGTGATTAAGATTCATCACCACTTCACTGGCCTTTGATAAGGCATGCAGCCAAAGACAGTGACATTATCTACCCTTACAGTAATTATGCATGTCCCTGTTGTCCAGAGAGAAGCAAACAGCAGCCCTGTGCTGCCTAGTTTCCCCCTGTAAAGCAGCCATCCTGAGTTGTGAACAAAAATAACAGGAGTCCACATTCACACAATGAATAGGCTCTCAGAGGGATCTCTGAGGAGGTTTCTAATCCAGCCAGGCTGCAAACTATCTGAATGCACATTTATAGTTCTGCATGGTGAATGATTGCCGGTGTTTCCTGTATCATGACATTGCCTGCTTCCTGACCTCTCTGATGTTTACTCACATGAGGGGTGTTGATGATTGGCTGAACTCAAAACCTTCATCTGATTGACTTGCAAATCATAATTCCACTGGATTATATAACCTATCTACACTCTTCATACTGAAGCGTTTTCTTACAGTCGTAAGTCCCAGAACAGAGAAGATAAGATGAAAAAATTAGGGGTCAAATGACTATTAAAAAAGGCATACAAAAAGAAAAACTGCTGCATTTTATAACAAAAAGCTTGGAAATTAACATCTGCTGTTCATCAGAAATGTGAATTCAAAAGCTTAATCAACATTATACTCAGACTGGGTTTTTAATACCCAAATTATAGCCGAGTCTACAGTTTAAGCGACAGTATAAAACGGGATAAATCAAGTTAATGTTAGTGCTGTTACAAGTCTTTCACTCAACAGAGCTAATTAGCTTCAGTTAGCTAACTTAACGTTTTGACCTTACCTTGATATCTGGGAGCATTTGTCTCACTTTGAACGTGGTTTTTGATCCTGTCAACATGTTTGACGAGAGGTCAACTCGAGGAAAAATACGACCGAAATAAAGCTGACTGAATGAAAAATTAAAAAATGTGTGTTATTATAAGCTAACGGCCGCTGGGTTAGTGTTCTCCTCTTTCCATTTTTAGCCGACAAAAACCGTCAGAAAAAAAGAAGAAAGGTCCGGAGTCCACCTTAACGGTTAGCCTGTATCACCGGCTGCTACAACTGAGGTGTTCAGTGTGAACAAACTATTTTCCCTCTTTTCATCGCTATTAGCACTGACAGCATTCGTGTCTAAATCACACAAATAACGAGAACACACCCTGCTCAAACCTACCATCAACTATTTCTAGCTGGTGTTAGTCACTAACGGAGAGATGTATTCACCGTTACTGCTACTTTCCTACCCATAGCGCTCTGTTTATTTATTCCTTCGCCATAGTGAAACACTCACTGGTGAACAAAAAAAAAGCCAAGTGCAGCAGTGGAGCTTCTTAAAGGGCCAGTACACCTTGAGCATGAAAAGGTGTATGACCTGCAGAGTCCCAAACTGACCGTGAAAGTCCACAGGAAGTTTATTTCACGCACTAGAAGCTGAGAACAGTGCCAGAAGGAACAAAGAGGTCAGTTTCCCCCGCTTTCATTAAACCCCTTGAACTCACCACCGCTCAACCCTAACATTTACACAGTGGTGGACTACAATAATACAAAAAATACACAAAAATACTCCATTACAAGAGTAAAAGTCTTGCATTCAAAACAAGTAAAAGTATTATCATGCACCTGTAGTATAAAAATAAAAAGTACTCGTCATGCTGTGTTATAGTATATACAGTGGTGGAAGAAGTACTCAGATCTTAAAAAGTAGTAGTAAAAGTAGCAACACCAGTGTAAATTTACTCTCCTGAAATCAAAATCTTACTTAAGTAAAAGTACATAAGTATTAGCATCAAAATATACTGAAATACCAAAAGTAAAAGTACTCATCATGCAGAATGGCACATTACTGTATTTCAGAATAATACATATGTATATTATGTTAAGCATCACTGATGTTTCAGGTGCAGGTAATTTTATCTGCCTATACAAACTTGGGGTGGTTTAATCTATAATATGCATCATATATGTTCTGTATATAACATCTTAATTTACAACGTAACTATAGCTGTAAAATAAATAAAGTGGAGTAAAAAGTTCAGTATTTCTCTCTGAAATCTGGTGAAGTAAAAGTATAAATTAGATAGTCACTTTGCATTTATACAACTCTGAAAAGTCCTATCAATCTGTATAATTCATTTCAAGTTAGACTCCTTCAACTCAAACTCTTGCATCATGATGTTCAAGCCTGTTTCTCTATCTTGTCCTTTGTTTTGACATTGCTTTTCATACATCCGTGTCCTTGACAAGACTGTTTGTTTGTGGTTGTCATATAAATTTGACTTTGTTCTACAATGCTAGTTGCCTACATGACCTATTTGACCTTGAATGACATCCAAGGAAAACAGGTTTTGTTATGCACACAATAAAATGAAAGAGTCAGGTTTGCTTTTCACAGTGAGTGCTCTGGCTTTGTATTCAGGCAACTTGTTGATGAGGGTTTCATTTGAAGTGGTAGCTGAGCCAGTAAGCCAACATCCATAAAACCATTCAACTCTTGACCTTCTGGTGTTTCAAGTCTGCAAAACCCCTCCTAAAAAAACAACAAAATAATCCTGTTAATTTACCATCTAAAGCCTCTTTTTGGTCAGCAGTACCTTTTTTCCGATCCTTTTGCAGGTCTGTGTGGGGACTGGCTCCTCTCCTCTCTCATCCAAACATGTGCAAAGAAACCACCAATAACTCTGTTTCAGACAAATACAGGAGGCCAATTCAGAAGAAATTCCTTTTACTTTGAATAGTCCCGAGCGACAGTCTGTCCTGCTGAACAGATGGGGAGACGGTGTCCTTGTGAAATATAATAGAGAGAGGTCTGGATTTTTTACCACATGGGAAACTGTTCAATATTACATAAGGGTCTCCGATTTCTCTAATACATAAAACAGTCCCAGACACAGGACCTTGCATCATCTGAGCTGGAGATATTCAACTATGTATAATGCAACAAGGCTGGGGTAATACTGAATGACACAAGATAACAAATTCACAATAAAATATATGGCTGAGCTCTGCGTTTATCTATTCAATTTGTTTCTGTTCCATTGAAATGTTTCCCAGTTTTTTATGTCTCTGCAGCTCCACTTTAATAAGAATGATGATAATATGAAACTTATTTGATAGTAGAAATTCTGTTTTCTCTTGCCCAACAGAGAGAGTTGAGAGCTATATTTGTAAAGCTGGAAGGGATTCAGTGCCTTGCTTATAAACACTTGGGCAGGACAGAAGCTTTCTGGGGACTTTGTCCAGTTAGAGGACAGTCTCACACCACCACCGTGAAACCTTAAACAAGCTGACTTTAAGAATTGGCTTCAGATATAAAGCAAATGTAAAATTCTGTCCATCCCAAGTAACAATTGTTTTCATTTTTGAATTATTTCAGTTATATTCGCTTGGTCTATAAAATGTAAAACGTTCTAATTGCTCGTTTCGTCTGACCAACAGTCCAAAACTATAGAGATATTCAGTTTACTAACACATATGACAATGAAATGCAGCTAATCTTAACAATTGAGAGGCTGGAACCAGGGAATGTTAAGCATTTTTGCTTGAAAAATTACTTAAAAATTAATAAGTAAATTATCAATATAATTGCAGATATATTGTCGATTAATTTTCTGTCATCTGACAAATTGTCACAGCTCTAATTCCAGCCTAGTGCTGAGACTTGATGTATGAACTCAATTTAAAATGTTTAAACCATCTTTATGTCATTACATGCATAGACCGCCAATTATATTTCTATGGAATTAATCCCATATCAGGGATCATGAGCCAGCAAGATAACAAAAGGTTTTTTCATATTAAATACAGAAAAGAGAGGAAGCATAGCATTCTTGAAATACAATGAGAATTTATTCAAACGGTGCAAAAAAAATTAATAATTATAATAATAATAACCTAACATAAAATCTGATGTTCTTTCTATCCAGATTGCACTGTCACACAGCCTTAGGACTCTCCTCTCAAAAAAGAAAAGCAAAACATTAAAACAATAAAAAATTAAAACAGATCAAAATACCAGGACAACTGAAATCAAGTTAAAATAATGCACAAATTTGGTAAAAGGGATTGCCATTTACATGCAACAGTTCCAGTCCCATGCAACTCGAAGTATTCCATGTTAATGTCACTGATGATGAATATTCTGTTCACACAGAAATTACAGTGTTGTACAATATATAAAAATATATCGGGTCAGCTGCGTCGCAAAACTAATTCTGAGCCATTTCTCTTCTGGTTTGGAGGAAACGAGCTGGGTCAACAAGAACATGTTACTGTCATGTTTTAGCAGAGCACGGATTGGTGGTAGAAAAAAGTAAACAAAATGTACAAATCAAATAAAGCAACAAACAAAAAAGCCAGACTGCTAGACAATTAGCCATGTGAGAAAGAACATCCTAAAATGTCGCAACTAAACATTCCACAAGTAAACTTATTAAAAAAATCTCACTATAAATATATATTCTCAAATGGTATCTTGTTAGGTCAGCATTGAGGAAATTAGTTTGCAATGAGAGACCCTTGAGTATCAAGAGGCCCGTCTGGGAGTCGCCTTCAACAGCCAAAATGTCACCAATTCTACCCCAAATCCAGGCTCTTTATCATCATTACCTGTTTTAGTATCCAACAATATACATTCTTACCCTTTTAAAAACACTGTAAAACTTTGGGCTTACAAAAATAACTTGGAACACATTTATACAACCTCTCATTGTTTTTTTCTTAAATACAAAAAAAGTGTTTGCAGCCTGTAAAGTCTGATGTTTTACATGTTTCTGAGGCATTCATTTCATTGCAAAAATAAAATAAAATAAAATTTAAAAAATGGTTTTGTAAGCTAATTATTACTTTGGAGGGCGGGAAAGAGTATGCACACACACACACACACACACACATTTTTTAAAAACAGACATCACCTTCCCACAATAAGGGAACACTTACACATGTCCTGTCTGAATTAAAATGTTAATGCATGGACATATATCAACACACATAAACACAGCAAATGTTTTTTTGGGAAATAGCATGATTAAGTGTTTTATTGTCATTAAAACTCTAGTGTTACTTTAAATGCACAACAAAAAGACTCCTTTCTTCCTTGACCAGCTTTTGCAATGCAGTAAATATTGGTAATATAGTGTTACATAGTGTTAAATTAGCACTACTGAAAATGATTCCCCAATATTTTGGTTATTTTTGTTTGTAGTTTTAAGTGTGGATCACAAGGGAAAGCTCCAAACACCAGTTAAAAAGAAAAACAAAACAAGAGTTCCCTCAACTGGGCAAGGCAGTGAATTGCATACCAAATTGTGCTTTTCTAGACTTCATGCCAAAGTACAGTGTCAATCGACAAAAGTAGGGCAACTAGAGTCACGCTACCTCAAAGGAAATTCCTCACCCTGGCTTATCATAGGGGAAATAATAACAAATTTAAGTAGTCTTTTTGACATTAGTACAACTGAAACAGCCTGGAATTTGAAATTATAATAAGGAAGACTCAAACAGAACATCAGTCTGTATCAACTAGTTGATATGCCTAACTGAAAAGAATAATGGCATTATCTCAATAGCTTCAACACAATTAAAAAATAATTATAATAATTTGTAAAATTTTGGGGCAGTAGTAGTAGAAACTGCAGGCAATGAAGCAAGCAGTGGACACTTGATGTTTGTCTTGCAACACGTACAAACAGGACTGTGATGCCACGAGGACAAAACGCTGAAAAAGGCAACTAGGAAACTGAGTTAGATGGTGACGCTGGCACCAAAATGCTGTTGCTCTACAGTAACTGAATCCTTTAGAGAAACCCTTCTGACCTGTGCCCCTGACTTCCCATAAACAGAGGTGGCAGTGTCTGCAGAGATGAACAAAAGGACAACAGTCAGGCCACTTCAAAAAACAGTAAAAAGTTTTGTATCTACGGACATCAGGAAAGTGCTTGAATTTGTGCAAAAAGGAGGTAACGCGACTGGACTTGGCGGGATGAATGCCAGAAATTAAGAGACCGCCTTCAGTAGAACTTCAGAATTTGCAGTGGGTGACCAAACTGATAAGCATTAAGATGTCCTATTAGTAAGGACACCATGAATGTATGACTTTCCTTTTGTGTGATAAGGAGATTGTATGAAACATGTTTCACATTTCTCTTGTCATTTCACATGACTTGTTACCAGATTCTGTCAATACAATATGAATGTTATTGGGTATCAACATCCAATAGAAGTGCACGCATCCCTTTGCATCATGCAAACAGAAATTGTAGAGATTTGAGACAACTGCAGACATCCTCACTGCTTTAGAGCAAGTTTACGTCGCTTCTTTGATAACAAATCAGTTCATTTGTTTCACTTGTCTGAAATCCAATATGTGTTTAGTAACATTTCGATAATTTAACTTAACAGCATGCTGCGCATGTAACGGCTGTCTCCAAAATCTGTTGTGCTGGATGTGACATTTTGACTTTGTAGTGTGCAGTATTGCATGCCTGTGTTGGTCACAATAATCAAACGCCTCAACGACAACCATCCTGTTACAGAAAGAGGAAGACCCAACTAAGAAAGAGAAACAAACAACCCAACAAACATATGAAACACTCTGGATCAGGCTCTGGGAACAGGATCTTACCGTAGTGCTATGTTGCTATGTTGTTTTTGTTATACAATGCCTGATCAATAATACCAAAAGCATTTAATCTCCAAAATGTTGACATCTTCATAATCCAATTTATAGGTATATGAATTGGACAAAAATGTGAAATGTTTAAGTGATATTTGTTTTGCCAAAAAGATACTACTAACAGTGCAGAGCAGTTGTCTTAAATGCATGGACCTTTATGTGTTTGCATTCTGAAATATTAGCACCACAGCAGCCCACAGAACGCTTAATCATTAGCATTGCACTGTAGTTTCAGTTTGCTTTATGCAAATGGTGATTGACGAAAAAGCAATTCGACAAGGATTAATTCTGCTGTTTCCCGAGGTACATATGACGCAAGCATCTAGTAACAGTAGTGTAAAATGTGTATAACACTGAAATCACCCTAACCGGATGTGACTTCAAAATACTCAAACATCCCTTAATTGACCAATCCAAACATTATCACAGACCACAAATGGAGTGAAGACGCTCGTGCCTTCTCTGTTTGTGCTTGCATCACTGTGTATGAAGTAGTGTGAGTCTGACTTAGTGTATATGTGTGCATGTACTGTATGTGTGTTGATGAGTGTTATGTATGGCGCCTGCCATATACATTCTCTCCACTAGGAGGAGACAGTAGCAAGGCGTTAAACTGATAAAAGGAGGAGAGCCGGCAGCTCACACACACAAACACACACACACTCACTCATACATAACGCCTGCATAAGAGCCACAGCAAAATGTAACAGAAGTGCAGTTAGTTTATTCTATTCTATTATTCTGTAGTCGTGTCGACTCTGCCACTTTCTGAGGTTGTCTATTCCAACAGGAAGTGACACAGCTAAAAAAGGGAGGGAGCTGGTTGTGCCTTTCTCTTGTCCATTCAGAAGCTGATCCGCCCCAGCCGTTTTTTGTTTTGTTTTTTTAAACTGAAAAAGGCCACTCATCAAATTCAAGCCATAGCAAGGTCCATTCAGAACCTGTGGATGGCTGGTTCTGTCTCCCTCTTTTTCAGCTCTTCCCGGTAGCAGTAGGAGCAGTAGTTGCCCGTCTCGGGGTGTCCGTAGTAGGTGCAGTTGGGTGTCCGACAGCGGCTGGACTGCAGGCTGGCCAAACCACCGGCGCTGCCCAGCGAATAGTGTCTAACTGGGGGTTGCCCACTCCGAGAGTCTAGGTTGGAGCGCATGTCCCGGAAACCGTTGGTGTAACTCCCACCAGCGGGTTCAGACCCAGGGTAGTCTGGTGGGTCGAACTCAGGGGGATATGAGGGCACAAGGCGAGAGGGACTCAGGGAGGCGGGGCCTTGTGGGATATTGTACTGAGGATGGGAGGGACCCTGCGTTGTGGGGCAGTGCCGGGGAAGGGTGGCATAAGAGGGGAGGCCGGGGTAGGAGGTTGCCGGAGAGCCGCCAGCTAGCTGGCGCCGAGTATCCACGTAGCTGTGCATATGAAGGTGCTGGGTGAGAGGTGGTGCAGCAGGAGGCTGGTCTATGAAGGAGGGCCGGGGAATGGGCACAACACCAGAGTACATAGAGGGGCTCAAAGGAGAGGACTTGAGTTGGTTGAAGGAAGGTGATGAGTTCTCTGACAGCTCCTCTTTGGCCTCGTAAGGCCGGTAGGTCAGCTCTGTACCACCAACCGTCTCCTTCTTAGGTGGCTGGATGCCATTGGCGACGCCCTTCCTCTCTGCATCACGGCGCTGTTGTTCTTGCTCTGCCCGAAAGCGATCCTCCGCATCGGTAAGGTAGCGCTGGATCATCTCCTCCTGGAAGGGCTGTCGGTTGCTGGTAGTGAGAAGGCTGGCAAAGACGAATTTCCTCTCACCTTGCATGGCGGCTCGCAGGATGCCCAGGCTGACCTTGACATCAGTGCTGTACTTGTAGGTGTCGCTCTCAGTACTGCTCCCACCACTGCTGCTCATACTGCTCCCTGTTCCGTTGAGACGCTCACTACCTGAGGAGGGGGAGCCTTTCCCAGAATCCTCTGAGGCGTGGGCTGAAGGCAAGCCATCCTTGCTGCCCTTCCTCCCCCTAAATGAGCCCTTCTTTTTCTCCCCACCCTCCTGCTTGACACCTCCAGCTCCAGCGTTCTTTCCAGTCATCAGACCGCCCACGTTTTTCTTAAGCTTGCTACCTAGGCTCTTGCCAAAACTTCCAAGCTTATTGGCCACAGAGTCTGCCCTCTTCTTGTCTTTATCCTTGTCCTTCTCCTTCTTGGTTTTGTCCTTCCCCGCTGTTCCTGTTCCCACCCCTGCCGATCCACTGCTGGAGGAACTAGATGAGGAAGAGGAGCTGTTCTTGGCCAAGGACCCGCCTCCATTGACCGTTGACCCTGTGGTTGTGTCTCCGTTGCCATTGGAGCTGCTGCTGACTGACTCCTTGTCTGACTCTCCTGAGTCAGGAGGCGTGCGGGCATCCTCTCCTGCCGATGCTGTGGGAGACTCGGGCTGGGCCAGAGGAGCTTGCTGCAAGGAAACAAAGCAGAAACTAAGCTAATGGAAAAATACTGTAGAAAAATGTACATCAGGCCCCAATCTGCTCACCAAATTACAATGAAAAAGAAAACAAAAAAATATAATATTCATAAGAAATGGAAAAAAAGAAAAGTCAAAATCAGGCTAAAGTAAAAAACATCACAGGCACATGCCCCTCAGGTACATGGGGGAAAATCCCCAAAATATATAGAGAATGTGAAAAGAGTGATTCATAGAGCTGTTTTTTTTGCAGACCAATGCAGAAAAACAAATGATTCAGTTTCCAAATGCCTTTTCACATCTACAAAACATGCTAAGGAAGCTGTAAAATAAAGAATGCTGTATTTGGAAATGGCATGACCTACATGATGACGCATGATGACGAAGCAGTTACAAAATGCCCCATACACCGCTATCCTCTGGTAGCATTGCAGAAAACAATCCCCTTAAATCATATTTTAATATGGGGATTCCTGTATTGCCACCAGCCCCTGCAGCTTAACCATGAAACTGCTATGAACTTGTCCTTCCAAGCTGCCTGATGGTTAGCATGTGGCACACAAGAGGACCTTTGTCACAGTGTTTGCATGGCATGACTTTATGACCTGAATGGCCCAGTGTCGTTTGTTTTCACATAGGCTTAGGGGACAGCAGTTAAGGGACAGCTGGTCTGATGGGAAAGGAAAAAAATATTGCCCTTGTTTATAATGAGTGTGGGACATTAACACTAACCACAAGCGACTGTGATACTTTAAGTCTACCAACAGCCTTGGCATCTGTCTGATAACCACGTTACAAGTTGGGGTTTCTCTTTTATTCCAAAACTCAATTTGGTTGGTAAAATACTGAATGAGTCTTTGGAATCCTCAACCAGCCTTCATTGTTAGTTGAAAAATAATTTACTTCATTCATTCATTTTTTTTGCATCACTGATGTATTTCGTTTGGGCAAAAGCAGGACGTCCAATAAAACTTCTGATGAATCGTGTTGTCTGAGCTGGCTTTTGATGTAGAGGAACAAACATGACTCAGAAATGGATGTGTGGACTTTCATCTTTACCTCACAGGGCAGGGGCAGCCAGGTGACCGTCATGTAGCTGTGTAACATCTGGAGCTTTGCCTCCAAAGAAAGAGCCACACTGCGAGGAAGAGGGAGAGAGAGAAACAAGTCAAAGTTCAGCGAGAGAAGACCAACACTTTCTGCCAGAGCTGCAGTGTCGTACTTATGGAAAATGTTACTACTGTTGGTGTTTAGGTAGTAATAATATAAATGTAATAATGTTCTTGCTGTAAAACAGTATTCGACAACAGCCATGAGCTGGATTCTAAAGCATGATACCAGAGGTGAATGTGCAACCACAGAAAATAGATCCAAAAGAATATGCAGAGGTAGCCAGCAACAGAAACATCAATGCAGCGTGACAACGAGAAACAACATACTGTGAACACATATACAACACAGAAGTTTATCCTGTATAAATAAATTAAGCTGTTCACTGGGATAATGGTAAATGTGGCTAACCTGATATACCATATAATGTTGGTTCTCTTCTTTTGAAGATGTACGTGCTGCTGCTTAACAACATCTGGTAATTTGGCTCTGAACGGTACAGTAAATAGCAAATGCACTAAAAGCATTCTTGTCCTGCACTAGCCTTTTAACTCAATGACTTTTCCGAACAATATTAACAGCCACTCGTGTAATATCATCTCTGTCCACCATTTCAACGGAAGAAGACATCCACAGCGTCATCAACTGACGTAAATAAAGTGGAAGGTTATTTTTACCGAGCTGCTATTTTGGTGCTTCTTTCCCTGGTCCATTCATAGAAGGTATTTAGAGCTAATCTTATTGTCACTGGCAGTGAGTGTCGCTAATCTGGAGTCAGGGGTCAATCCCTACACACCGACACTGTGTCCTAAAGGGACAGCTGTCTATAATGACGTACACATGCAAGTGAACATGAGCCAATCTTGTTTTCTTCTTTATGAACATTTGACCTGAGAGACATGCCTGGACGTAAACGCGTAAGAGTTGTTTTTAGAGGGAGACCATACCTTGCCAGCCTCGCATTGTTTGTGTCATCCTTTCCCCACTCCCAATCTTTCCCAGGGTCCACAGCAAAGTGCAGAGGCAGCATTTTGTGCTCTGAGTCAGTGAGAGGAATCACAACTGCTGGTAGAGATGGGGGAAAAAGTATTCTTAGAAAAAAGATTTGAATCCAGCACTCTGGATTGTCTGCAGATGGAAATACTTTGGAGTGCAATCAATTCTTTCAATTTCTATTTTAACATCTAGCTTGCTGGGTCTGACCAATATTGTTTTTGGATGGTCCAATCTGATATTTTTAGACTGGTAAACAATTCAATGTCTGGGCGATGTCTTGAATTTCAATGATAAACTTGTAATTCAGTGTGAGCACAAGTATTCAGCATTTCTTCAAAATTCCAGTCTTGAAAGGTGAAAAACATAAACAGCCTTTAGACCGACATAGTAATTTGGAGTATTTTTTAAATCCGGTTGATTCTCACTCCATACAGCTCTTGATTAAACGTCAATCTCAAAACCAATAACTTTATTAGTCAAACTTTCATCAAAATATCATTCAAATTTAACACTAGAAGGTGGTCTTTGCTTGCTTGCTAGCTTGCTTGGTGTTGAGCTACAGAGATCACTGGATATACTCAAAAGCCCAACATCCATTAGTCACCATTCCTAAATAAACCACTAAGGTCAATATTAAAAAAAGACTGACCCATAAAGCAAAGGCACCAAGCTGTGAAGTGAGAAAGTGGTTGTACTAGTGTTATGTACTGTCAGAAAACTCCTCTTCTAAACCTTGCACACATTAATATGTGAGAAATGTTTGAGGACTTTTATTTTTTAGAAAATATTTTCAGGGGCACCTATGATTGATGTGCTATGATTTATAGCTTTATAATGTCAATCATTTACTAAGAGGCTGCTAAAAAAAAAAAAAAAAAATCAATATTCAGTTGTTATTACAGAGAAATGCTGCAGTGCATTACCCTGCTCTTTGGAGCTGTCCTTCTGCTCCATGGAGACCAGGGCAGAAAAGTGCGCCTGGTCGTATGCCAGGACCAGGGGCGAGCGATGGCACTTGGCAGCTGACACTTCCAGTGGTAGGTAGATGCCTCCGAATGGGATGGGAGCAAAGGCTAGGGAACAGTAACAAGGACATTAAACATCTGAAAAGCGCGATGTCAGCACTCTTTCCTGGGTGGATTTGAGCCAAAAATAAAAATGAGATTCCACCTCAAATCCTAAATCCAAAACAATATTTCTGTTACTTGCTGCCAAATTATGAGTGTATTAATTCCATAACAAGACTGTTGTCATCTCTGATATCAGTAAATCAACACTGTGTGTGTCTCGACAGTGCAAAGCAAACAGCTACTACAGTTATCAAACTATTACGGTTGTTGCTTCAGTTCCCTCAGAGGGTTGCTTTTTGGAAAGAAAAATGTATGTGAGTGTAGGCCCATTTCTTTTATGTGACAGAAATGGGTCACACAGTATTTGGCAGTAGTTCATATTGTTTGTTTTAACTTGCTTGAGACACCAGATGGGTGGTGTTTGCTTCATTAGGACAACTCAGGCAAGTCATCAGTCACTGACCACTTAAAATGTTTTCTTTTAAATACTTCCTTGTGACTGTCTCAATTTTCAATCAAGCGTAGTGCAGATTCTGTATATGACTATCTGAGATACTAAGACATAATGAATTATATGATGAAATTATGAAAAACATTGTGAAATACAGTACATGATCCAATAGCAATGTGATGCATCGGGCATATTTACCCTCTCCTCCAGAGTCCCTCAGCATGGTGTCGGCCACCACCACTATGGGCCTTCTGAGAACGTGAGCCAAGACAAAGACGTGAAACTCCTCTAAACTCTCATAAACTGGTTCGTCTGAGGACTCCGCCCTGAAGAAAACAATAACAACAACACCACCACCACCACAGCTTTTGGTTAACAGAATCACAAATTGTTTACTGTTGGAAAAGCTTCAAGTAGTTCAAGTAGTGGATTCCTTATGACGAATAAAAAAAAGTGAATTGTAGACTTTTTGGTGGGCCACAAACACAAACTTCATAAACATATGAGGGTAAGAATATTTAGAAATACCTGCATTTTAACTGGTTTTACACACACAAAAAAATTGGAACCACATTAAAACTTTAAGTGTATGCATTATAGGGCTTTGTCAGTATATTTAACCCACTGAACTGATGCTGTGTTACAATAAATAGCAGATTGACTAAAATGAGGGCCAGCCACTCAGTTCTGATTGTGAGCGCAGTTGTTTGTTCATGAATAAAAACATGAGTGTGACTAAGTGCGTGTTGGGTTAACAGGCCCTGCATTGTCCGAGGCCAGACCTTACCCGTTGGTGCCATTGGTGCTGTAGTGTATTCTCGGCTCACTGGAGGCTAGCTTCAACAGCTCATTCCACTCTTTCTGCCACTCCTCCTCCGTGTACACCAGACCAGACTGAGGAGAAAGGACGGACACACACACACACACACACACACACACACACACACACACACTTGCCATTTAGAGAGGGAGTGTCAAATGTCACAAAAGCATGCACTGATGTTATGGCGTCTTACCACAAGGTTACATACTGACAACTAGGGAAAGAAATTTAACTAGAGCCCTTACAAATCCCTGTGTCGTTCACACAGTAGCAACAGAGCCCTCATTAATATGATGCTTTTAACCTCCATATATGGACAGAAGGAAACTGCTTATTAATATGTTTTTTGCTTCAGAATCAATTTCCCTCTTCAACTACAGCACATTCAGACAAGAATACTTCCCAGTGCAGCCACAGTCTTCTACTGCTAGCCACTGTGCAACTCCACTAAAGCCATTTTGGTTTAAGTAATTTGCTTAAGGACACCTTCTGGTATAGCTGTTGAAAATGGGTGAACATTAGGCAGTCACTCATGTGGCATCTCCTCTGTGGGTGTCTGCACGCTGTCTGCAACCACTTTGGAAAACACACTTAGTGTGCTGCTTTCATGCAGAGAAAAGTCATTGACTTCTGTAAAAAATAGAAATAAAAAGGCTCTAAACATCCTCTTTTTGCCTTTGTAGAATGTTGGAAGTAAAGTGTAGTGCAAACACAACTCAAACACTCTCTGGGGTTTTGATAAAGAGTATTGATAGTAGGTGGAGATGCCAGCACTTACAGATAATATAGTTAAACAATAGGGTGATAATAAAACAATCCACTGTTTGTGTTTGATACGGTCATCGGCATGGTGTCAAAGCTGCACAAAGTGACAAAAAGTGTTGAAGACAATCAAATACCCAAAGAAAAATAAGAAAAAAGAGAACTAATGTTACCCTTCTAAGATGACGAAATTGTTTACCACGAAAAGGCAAACAATGTCAACTATATGGAAGTGGCTCTGATATTTAAATCGTGCCAAACCTGCAGTGCAAACTTTTAAATGTATTGTTGTTACAGCAGTTGTAGTACCTATACACACACACTCAGTGACCACTTTATTAGGTACACCTATACAATCTAATGCAATTCAACTGTTATGCCAGTCTGCTTTTATAATGCCTATAATGTTCAGTTTTTTATTTTATTTTTCAACACTGTCAAAGAGGTGTTGATTCGATTAAATGTTTTAACATTAAGGTCATAGTTAGTGGTGTTGTTGTAATGGACTGCGTTATATTGAGAGGTGTTCCTAATATTCTGTATTTAAATAGGGACAAAAAAAATAAAAATAGGAACACCTCTCAATATAATGCAGTCCAGTCCAGTACCACACCACATTTAACTTAAGACCTCAACAAGAAACATGAAATGAACTAAATTTACACATTTCTCACAATGTCAACCAGAACTGAACATACAAACATTGTAGAGGTAGATTTTATGGCAGAACTGTTAATGCAGAGACTACAAATATAATATTGTACAAATACTGTACTACAGAATTACTGTAGGCATGAAGTGACTGTAACTTATATATAGGACTGGTAACCCCAATTACCAAGTATTTCCCCATAAGTCTAGGCTATGATCATTATACATATTTACTGGGAAGTTTACAGCAACCCAATGTTGTCCTGCCTGTCTCTGGTGTTGTTTCCTGTTGCTACTGTGTTTTGAAAGAGCTGGAATTGCATGGAACACAGAAAACTAATCAACAATAGTGAGCTGTGTGCATTTGACATTTCAAATGTTGTATTGTACACTTGCGAGCAGCTGCAGGCGGGCAGGCAGAGGAAGTATGTACAGGCCTTTACTTGTCCATTGTCAATGTATATTTTTTCCCACTTGGTCAAAGGAGTCAAACTAGGAACATTCTGGTCACAAGTTCACAAGCTTCTCTATGCTTTAGACAAAGATGAAAGAAATGTGCAGCCTCTATAACAGACCTCTTTGTTCTGCTGGGTCTGCTGCCACCTCCACCTGCGCTTCAGTGCATCTCTCTCCAACCCGTGATCCATCAGCGCATACAGGGACTTCCGTAGCATCAGGTCCCGGTCATGAAAACCCCACATACCTGCAATAGAAAACAAAACATTTACACATCCACAAAATCTTATATGTATAATTGCACTTGAAAATTATAAAATAATGAAGAGCAGCAGGCATTTCAGGAGCTTTTTTGTATTTTTTTTGTGCTGACATGTTTAAAAGACCAAAATAAATAAATTAACTGTAAACCAATAAATGAAGAGCTAAATTTGTAGCTATTTCTTGCATTTTTACAAAGCACAGGTTAAGCACATGAATATTACTTTAACTATCTACTATTCAGGAGATGCACTACAAGGGCTTGAACAATGCCTGCACATTAGTTAGGACATTATTAATTTTCAGGGCTAGGGCTCCTAAGTGAGCCACAAAGCCTAAGTGAATGTGCACTGCAACATTGTAAAATGAAATTAATGCTTAAACCAACAATGAAGCTCTCTTAATGAATGCTAATGGAGTGTGAACCTGCACGGTATTGGGGTCTAGTTTGAAAGGTCTGTGATACTCACCAAGCGAAGCTGCATGTAACAGGCAATTTCCATCTCCGCTTGTTGCCAGAGGCAGCAGGCTCTGACAGTTAGAAACCACTTTTGTCCACCAGTTCAGTCGCCCTGCAGGCAAATAGGAAAAACTTAGCTCACTTGTTTGCATTACAAATATGAGGTATTAATCCAAAACAATTGCTGTAGTCCTTCCCAAATGGAAAAAATTAAGAGGTTTGGAAGATAATCATATTGTGTCAAAACAGATTTCCATGTTGGAAAATAGGATGTCACATGACTCAGTATTCTTATAGAGTACAGAATAAAGTTTTGCTTTTATGTCAGCAGTCATGTAATATGTTTTTCCTAAATTATTTTGAAATTAAGCTATTTAATTACAACACGAATGTGCAAAAACCTCTACACTTTAAAAATGTAGTAAATATGACTTTATTATGGGCTGAGGACAAAAGGCCTTTATCACAGCAGACATTTTCACTTGTCATTGCAGGAAAAGCACTAATAACAATAACAATGACTCAGTTCTAGTGTATTAAAGTATCCCAGTGGCATGCACAATACCAGGACCCTGCAATTGAAACGGCTAAATGAAATTCAGTCATTATTAATCTTATTATTTCGTACTGTGACATGTCAAAATGTCTTCCCTGAAAACAGACTGTGGGAAATTAAAATCTTAATTCCTCAAATTAATTTATCTCAATTTGGATGTGTTAAACAATATGGCTGATTGTGAAATCCTCAATTTTATGTGGATTAACAGGATTGTCTGTTATGTTCTAAAGTTGACACTTTCCAGTGATGTCAAAGTCAACTTTATTATTTTCTTTACTTTACGCCTACTTTATGTACAAGACACGTAGAGGATCACATGTGAGGTTACATGCAACGCACTTGTAACTGAATGTATGGTTGCTTCATGTATGATTGGTTGCTTTTGTGTGGTGATGTCCACCATGTGATATATGTGGTGTATCGGTTGTAAATCCACTGTACATTTTTCAGTGTAGTAGCTCTGTATCTACATACACAGAGAAGGCATGTGATGTTATGTAACAGAGAAGAGCTCATTTTTTAAAAAGCAACCCCAACGTGCAAATCCTAGAATCTCATATGCGGGTTGGTGTTCAGTTCTTCTCACCGGCATGCTCCAAGGCCACCATCATCGACTGCTCAATAAGGTCCCTCTCGATGAAGCCACGGAAGTCGTCCCGGTACACAGTGAGGTCTGGTAGTTGGAAAGTGCACAGGGGTGTGTCCAGAAGTGGCTCACTACTACTACCTCCAGTGCTTGAGACATGAGAGCGGGCCAGGGACACGATGGTTGAACTGGCGTGGGAAATGCCCCTCGAAAGACGCTTTTCTGTAGCTGCTAAAAGATGATGGCAGAGGATGCAGAGAAAAGATATAGTTATATATAGTAGAATTTTAAGGGTAATTCTTTGTAGGTATCCAGTAAACTTGGAACACATTCAGGAGAAATTTGGGAAAGCAAAGAAAGAGCACATTACAATGGTTAGCAGTCATTGTCTGCAGGTGGCACCCAGTGTCAAAACTAGCTATTACTGATAACACAGTAGCATTTTTTAGCCCAGCATTTCTACCAGTAAAAACTTCTGGTGGCCTCACCTTGCACCACCTCATCTTGGCGGTGGAGTATAGGCCTTCCTACCCTGGCCATCTCCTTTTCGGGAGGCAGATACATCCTCTCCTCTGCGAACGAATACGCCAGGTTCCCAGCATGCACCTGTCGCAGCTGCTCAAAGTCACTGAGGGCAGCAATGAAATCCCAGTTCTTGCCTACAGACAGAGGAGAGAGAGATAGGAACATCTGTCGGAGCCACCAGGTCCAGCACGACAACCTGAATCTTGTTTCTAATGGCACATCCTTAATGAGTTCAAATATTTACCACAAGTCAAAGCAATCATAAGCGGTCTTATCTTATGTAAAGGCCACTGGCACATTCCTTTGCTTGGGAAAATATCAGAATTTGGAGCACGTCTCGGCTCGCTGGCTTGCTGCTGTTCACTGCATTGCATTACATTTTTAACACATATTCTTATCTGCAACTTGTGTTGCTGCTAGGCAACAGGAGCCCTGTTGACTCCAGCTATACCTTCCTTCTGTTAGTGTATGATAGCCTAATTAACACTAACAAGCCAGAAGCACTGACTGAGACAACGGTCAATTTGGCTGCTGCTCATAACATCACCAGCTGTCAACTTCACACAGCAACTAGTTTTAGTTTATTTCATTAGCACAAAGGAGGTGGTAAGAGCAAAAAACTGAAAAAAAGAGCGGTAAGAAACCCCAAAGGGCTTATAGTAAAAACCTCACCTCTATAATTTACAATTTATCCTAATACTATGGATATGTATAAGGGATGGAACCAACAAAGACTAAAATAAAGGATAACAATAAAGGGAATCAAAGCGTAAATAAATTTAATACATTTGGTGATAAACTGTTGACAAGTTTGCTCTTGAAGTTGATTTGATAAAGACTGATTGGACAAAAAACAAGCCTGATTTGACATTCATCACTACTCCATTTATCACTCCCAAGTTTGCATTATTGTGAGTATTTATTGTGTAGCATGTGCACCAGACAATGTGTCAATTACATCAATACTTAGTGACTTGGCACCATGGATGTATAATAAGACCTGGATACGGCACCACCGCTCAGCCTTGCTTCCAATTTTTCGCAGTGGCCAATCGCTGTATTGCAGTGAAAAATTCCCCTGCGACCCAAAAAGCATTTTCCCCATAGGCCACCATGGTAAAAGGGACATCAGTAAAACTGTTGACAGGACACCTCGAACTGCAAAAAAGGTTAATTATGATAGTTTCTATTGTGAATTTTTGATCCGTGGAGGTTTTATATTTGTAAAATTTTCCTTGAGCCGAGAAAAGTAATTTAAAAAATCTGTGATTTCATCACAAAGTAAAGCCTATGGGCCAGTGGGAGAAACACTACTGTGCAAACTCAAAGGGCCGCATACCCCCAGAAGTAAACCCGGAAGCTAGAAACGTTTTTGGCATATGCACCAGACGAGCAATTCTTATTGGACTGAATAGGTGCCATCTTTGGGTCCGGTATCCAGTTCTTATAATACATCCAGGCTTGGGACCCACTGGATCATAGCAGTGATTTTTAAAAATTAGAGATTGGTGGTATGATGAAATACTCTGCAACTCACCCTCTAGCAGATCTCTGGCCAATCCTGGTTCAGCTCCAGTGGAACGGACAAAGTCGGACAGGACTGCGTCCATATCCACGGTCATGTGATCATGAATTCACAAGTTTGCGGGTTGTTTCCGGGCATAAAAATTTTTTTTTTTTTTAAAACAAACACGGACTCTGCTCTCCCGGACAGGACAGCAAGGGAAGGGGTGGTGGGGGGTCCAGTCCTCTATCTTGTGCTACTCTACCAGCCACACCTGAAAAAAACACACAGATAAAATAAGATTAAACCTGCAGAAAGATTAACAGCCTAAAAGAGATGAAAGGAGTGTTAGAGCTTGAATGTTTGCAACATAGACTGTATATAAAAATGGACGACATGACAGCTCCCCAAAAGACAAGCCAAGGCATCTCAATCACCCCCTGGTCGACGGCTGCAGTATAGGTCATAAACCCCGCCCCCTCCACGTTAGCAGACGGAACATGGGCCAAACTGAAAAATCTAATACCATTTTCCTAAAGACGTGCACGCTTATATAATGACTCTGCTCAACTCTTTTTCAAATGCAAGCCTGTTGTGGCCTGGTTGCTTTTGAATTTGACACCTTTGCAGTCACTTGTCCCACCCAAGACAACAGCTGTGGCACACAAAGTGAGCATGTTTGACAAACAGATTTGCCTTAAAACCAAACAAAAGTCAAATGACAACACATGCATATAGGGTAGCTGCTGTTAGGCGTGATGTTTGTCATGTGGGCAACTTTACTGTGTGGTTTTAGTCTTCATCCTGTTTTTGTGAACACTTTTTAATTAGCTGGTATAAATTGATTAAAACTGTCAGGATCCATCACTTAAGTCATGCTATTTTAAAATCTTGACTCGAGACCAATGCTCTTCAATACCGCCTTCAGATATGACCTGTTGAATACGTAAACAGACAAGATTTTTTTTTTTTGCCAGAGAAACTGATCATGAAGGGCCTGAGCAGAAACCATACAACACTTAAGTCACGTGTAAGAGAAAGCAAGTCATTTGTGTGAAGTGTTCAGCAAACAGCCAAGCTAGAGTTTGCTTTCACTCTAAATCAATTGGAGATAATAATATGAGGATGTGATATCAAATGCCAATATTTGCCTGTTTTGTGCTGCCAAAAATCTGGATTTTTGTGTATGTTATCATCATAATGAATAATTTTAGATTTAGATAACAGTATAGAAAAAAAATATATTTCAAGGGTAGGCAAGTAAATGAATCTCACTGTCATATACATTTTAAAGTCAAATATCTTTGAGCAGTGTGACATTTAGGGAAACAGTATTCCTTCGAAGAGGCCCCTTTAAAATCAATGAAGACAATTTTACGGCAAGTCCAAAGGTCCGGCATCAGTTGGGCACTGAAATCAATACAGAAACATTATCAAGACTGCATAAGAAAAAAAAGAGTCAGCAACAATGGGGCCATTGACACAAAGGAGGTAGAGGCCAATCGATGCACAGCCAGACTAAAGGCATGAATCAAAGGAGCTCTGGCTAAAAAGATGTACTTTGGGGGCCAAGCTAAAGTTAAAAGCCTTTATTTTAGCAGGAAAGATATCTGAGCATACATACACCTTTTCAGCAGTGCTTTGAACCACACTCAGACAGTTACAAGCCTTGTTCTGTGACATTTGTCCTTCCAAGGCACTTTGCTGGGTTAGTATAATGTGTAAATAAGATGTGTTTCAAACATCTGGTAAACTGCTGATCAATGCAGGTCAAAAAACATTTCATCTTAGGGCTGCAATACTAAAAGCAAATCTCAGCTACAGCATGCTATTTTCACTTGTGACACATTTACATACCAACATAGTGACTTTAATACAGCATCCAACATGTAAATCAGCGCATGAATCATGACGTTCTATGGGTATCTTAATTACAAAATTGCTGTGCACAGTAGTAAAACTATCCAGTCATCATGCTGCCTTGAAGTTCAGAAACTGCCTAATCCAGTTTTGACTGACTTTTCTTTTTATCTACCTACAGTCATCTATTCCCATCCGTCCCATGGCTCATCCACCACCCAATGTTCCTGCCTCATCTCTGACTCAGTGAACCCTTTTCCACTGCGCCTGATGAGTCACGAGTTTACTCTTCTTACACCTCTCCATCGTTCTCTCACTACACGCTCTCCCTACCTCCCTCGGTTTCTCCATCATTATTACAGTAAAAGATCACGCAGGCACGCAAGGGAGGAACAGACAAAAGGCCTTTCTCAGCCAGCAGAGTATTTCTAGAGCGTTCTCTGCAAAGTCAGGCATTCAGCAGCCTCCCCTGCTGGGTCTCTTAACATTCTTGCAGTATGTCAGTTCTGTGATATTCAGGTCTACTAATCACATACACAACAACTTAAGAGATGTGAGACTGAGGCCAGTTAACCACTTAAAACCACGGGTTATCAAAACAGACATAGAACCTATTCAGACCAACACAGAGGTGTAGGTTAGTCCATGTTCTGATAATAGCGCTGCATCAAAAAAAGACAAAAAAAAAAAAACACCAGGGGCTGTGTTGGAGTGAGCGTGTTGCTATAGGTACCACTAAGAAGAGCACATGGAAGAAGTTTGCCTTCTACTTACTAAGTCACGTGACATAGCATAAAGAGCGACAAAGTCAGTGTAGCAAGGAAGGAACATCCTGCGGTGGCTTGCGGTGCCTCGGTGCAGCAGCAGCAGAAGTCCCGGGAAAAGAGATTCGACAAGGAAGAAAGAAAAAGGCCATATTTTGGAGGTTTGCACCGTCCACCGGGCTGTCCTGTGAAAGCGGTGAACCTCAGCAACATGTCTATCAGTCCTGCGGTGGCAGGTGTGTGGCGGTGCTTTGCCTTTTCCCTCTTCCTCCCTGCCTGGACAACATACATGTACTGTGTTTACGTCATATGCATTTACTGTAATTAATGCTAATTTCAGCTAGCTAGCTGTGTTGGGATCGAGAGGCGGCGGCAGGCGGAGAGCATCAAGGCACGTCTGGTTGTCTGTGTGTGTGGGCGTGTGACATGTCATGTCCCATGTCCATGTGTGCAAGTGCTGATCTGGAGTCAAAAGTAGCCCAGTTCAGCCGAAAACCACAGACCTCGCAACCCTGAACCCACGACACACTAAAAGACAGCCCCCCTCATAATGAAGCAGAAATGCATACAGAAATGTCAAACGAAAATGCAAAGGGAAAACAATACAGAAATAAATAAGTTTGGGTAAATAAATAGAGGGAAAATGGGAAAAATACAGAAATGAATACATAAATACATTTATAAATTAATAAATAAAATGGAAAGTAAATAAATAGGGGAATTTATTTGCAAAGGGAAAATAACAGAAATATCAATTATCATTTTATCAATTAATTAATGCCTACATTTATTTTTAATATTATTGTTGGTGCATTTAATGGCATATTCATTTATTTATTGAGTAATTTATTCATTTATTTTTGATTATGGCAGTTCCAGTCCTCTATAGTAAACAGTATAATTGGCATGATGCTATAAAAAGGGACACAGTATGAGGTATCGCCTCTAATATGTGCACTTGCACATGTTTGATTAGGCACCGCACTATGTTTGTCTGTGGTGCACTGCAGTAAAAGCTGAGCCAGGATCAACTTTTGTATAGGACTGACCTGCATTTTTTTGTGCCAGAGCCTACCAATGCGCACCAGTGCAGCAGTCTTATTTCAATGAATGAGGAGCCTGAGTTTTTTTGACACAGAGCTATTGTTGCATTGGAGGGTGATTTAAAAGGGGTCATTTGACCTTCGTGACCCTCATTCTGACCTGGGTTGAACGCAGGTTGAATGCTGCCCGGCTTTGATGGACATGTGTAAGGCATTAGGGATAATTAATGAGGGGATGAGAGTTTAAGGTTACTGACATTTAAACATTTCCCACTCTCCCCCCAAAAAAAGAAAGAAAGAACAAAGTACAAAGAGCAAGACCGAGCAGAGAGCATGACTGCAGAGGTAAAACTGTAACTAACCTTTTTAGTAATTATGTATGGAAATTCTATGTAGTTTGGTTTCACAGTGACAAGTAAAACACAGGTGCAGACTCGAGACCTTGAACACTGACAACGAGGCATTAACTTGTGACCCCAGTCTCATATGAATGAGTTCAATGCAAGAGGCATGTGTGACGCAGTGGGCCTGCATCACACATGCCTCTCCTATATAAAAGAGGTATTATAGTAAGCGTTCTGTTGACTCAGGGCTGTTGATGGAAAAAAAAAAAACAGGATACCAGTTCCAATACACAGGAGTTTAAAGCTGGAAAAAAATAAA